>VNJU01001691.1:0-26265 GCA_008042675.1 Drosophila seguyi
CAATTAGCATCAAAGTGAAGTTGAGAAAATTGTGAATAGAGAAAAGCAGCCAGCAGGAGTCTTCCCTGACGTCAGTTCTAGCTTTCCTGGTGTGGAATTCGCTATGTAAATTCATCCACTAGCAAGTAGATCAAAGCGAGGGATACATGTGTGCTAAAAATACCCGCAAAGAAACATAAACAAACAAAAAACGGGGAAAGAAACTCAAATTTGCAAAGAAATTATTTGCGGAACAGCGAAAAATGAGAGCAGAAAAAAATGTTAAGAATGCCAAACACACATCATTTAACAACCAGTTATTCTAGATAACAGATATCAGTAAGATATATATAAGATATCAGGGCTTAAACGATAAGCCAGGTGCCATGTTTTTATTCCTCGTCGTTTTTAAGAAGTTTGCAGCCCGTTTTTTTTTTGGATTAAAAAATCAGGCAGAATAAATAAGATACGAGGAGCTCCAAAGCAAACTTCTAAATCCATATTCAAAGATCGTATAAGTACAGAAAATCAGAAAAAAAGAAGATATATATCTTTATTTAAAGTAAGAGTCTAAGAACTTGAATGCATTGGCCAATTTTTATAAGAATATTTTTTTTATTTTATCTTGATAGCCGAAACATGGCTTAGAAACTTAGTCTCGATGTCTAATTTAAAATACTTAATTGCGTTATTAGCTCATTTTCCAACATTTAATTTTTTTTAGTATCCCAAATCGGTGTCCTAAAAATGTACTTAACTATTTAAGAACCAAATTCGGTGATTAACAGCAAGCTTACTAACGGTGTATTGCCCATCAGGAAAAAGTTGCACTTACTAATTCCAATTAGCATTCCAATCAGTCTGACTAGACCACGAGCCGTAAAGTGGACATGCAAAGGCGTAATTAGCGCAATTGAAAATGACAGATACACAGTAATGCTTGCTCGCAATAAACGTAATGCCAAACAGTGAGTGCCAAAAGTAAGTCGAACTCGAAATGTGAAAAGTTCACGCAATACTGACCTCACATACACAGACTCAAAAAAAAAGAAGCAAACTTACGCACACCGATACAGTTGGAGTACAACGCCCACGCATGTTGCAATATACAAACAAACAAACAAACGGGATACAGAGAGCCAACCAGAGAGAGAGACAGATGTGGGAGAGGGTGAGAGGGAGCTTTGTGGCGCCTACGTGTGACGTCAGCGCACGAATATTTTGCCGACGACGCAAAATGCTGACCAGAAACAACAACAAAAACAACGGCAAGAGGCAGCAACGAATACGAACTACTACGAACGGAAATCCATAACAAAAACTACGATGCGCCACGCTTCGGTTATTGCCTTTAATTACTACTGTGGGCGCTTTTGTTGTTGTTCGGTGCTGCTGCTGCTGCATGCTGTTGTTGTTGTTGTTGTTGTTGTACGCATTGGTCATTCATGGCCCGTTTGTGTATATGTATACGTATGTTAAGCTTAAGGCGTGTGTGTATGTGTGCGTTCGCTATTCAAAAAGCCACAACAACAATTTCGCGCCGCAGAGTTGTAAAACGTGTTTTTGTTTTCGCTTTGAATTGGATCCCAAAATGCGTAGTTTTTTGTGCTTTTTATTATTATTATTTTTTTTATTTTGTTCGTTATTGTATTTTTGCTTTCGTTTTTTATACAGCCAACTAGTTGACCTCAGACAACAGCGATAAAAATACAAATATAAAGAAGCTGCAAATATAGTGACCCAAAAAAGGCAAACAAATACACTTTGCAAACTATTTACAGTGAAGCCTATATAAAATGGTTATTTTCTATAATCATCACATCCTTAACCTTTTAAAAGTATATTTTTAAATTCTAACTTATATCCCAAATATATTTTCCAAATAAATTTGAAGCTTTGTTTTTAATTCAGTAAATATTAAAAAAATTAAAACAAAAATACTTGAGAAGCATACTAACTGTTACGACAGTAAATCTAACGGAGAGTGTACTGTAATTTTTTTTTTTGCAGCTGCCAAATTTTGTTTGTATTTATATTTATCATCTTAATGATGAGGCAAAGATTTATGCAATAATATTTGTTAGTTTCTTTTTCTGTCTTTTTGAGGTGGATTATGCAAAGGTATTTTCGAGATGTTTTCTTTATTTTTAGCTACACTTTATGGGCACAATTGTGTTATCCTTTTTCCGCAAGCTTTCGTCACTTTCACACCCACACACATACGCACACTCACAAACACAGCGACAAGTGTATTAAGGAAGCAGACAGCGCGACGCTGCAAAAAAAGGGCGTTGGGCGGAGTCCTTGAGTTCGGCTTTCAAAAAACAAAACAGCAAGCGCTCTAAAACAAAGAAAAACCAAAGTTCTTACCCAAATTTAAGAAATGTTTTCCTGCGTTTTTCAGCTATTGTTAATATTTCTTGTTGTGCTGCTTTGCTGGTCTCTCTGCTGTTGTTGTTGTCGTCGCTGCTGGCTGGAGCTCCCCGTTAACATTCCAATCCGACGTTGGCGTCGCTGCTGACGTCGCTGTCGCTGCTAACGTCGCATTAGCCACATGCACATTTCATTTGAATTATCACGCATATATAATACGGTGTATAATATATTTATAACCATTTGCACCACCTTTCCGTTTTGGTGCCTTCCTTCCACAAACACACACACGTAAACACTTGCACAAGCACTAGCACTCACACACACGCACTACTGACCAACAACTGGCTGCTGGTTTTGTGGAATTTTCGATTCTATTCTCCGGAGCTTCGGCCGTCCTCCGTTCAAACTCAGGCATATCCGCTTTTGCATCCGTCTCAGTTCAGCCCGAGCATGGCGTTCCCTTTGATTTGGGTTCGTCAATCAGTCCAGCACGGGCAACATTAATTTAAATAAAAAAATTCACACGAGAGCAGGGCAAGATGGCCGCATTGTTGATTAGAGGTGCAGGTAATTCTGGAGAACAACCATTACACGTCCGATCGATTTGAAATTTTTACCGTTAATAGAGGCGATTTTTCTAAGAATTATGGTGAAAGTTTTTTTTAAATGATTTTTAAAGTTTAATAATTTTCCATACAAAATGTATGGGTTTCGCGTAAGAAATGACCAGTGTGACCAGAATTCATGCAGACGAAAATGCAGCCTTCAATAAAACTACTAGAAAATATTAGGAAATACTGATAACCATAGATTTGTATTGGGACTGGTCGCACTGTTGATTGCGCAATTTTTTTTTTGTAAACTTTTTAAGTTCGTGAAAGAATAAATATTTCTTCTTTAATTTTTTATTCAGCAAAGAAAGAAAATTTCACCTACTTAAAAAATAAAAAAAAAAATTTAAACATCGATGTCTTATCAATGTTTTGGGAAAAAACATCGAAAACATCGATGTCTCCATCCAGTTTGTTGATATCAAAAGTATATCGATATTTTTTCTAGAGATGGTATAGTTACATCACGATTATTTGTTTGCCGAAATATCGAAACTGCAATATTTTTATTGGATACCTTTTGTCCAAGAAAAGCCCTAGTTATAGTGCTTAATGAAAGCCGATGATCATTAACGTTTTCAAATTATAACATCGGCATAAAATAAAATGTATAATGAATTAAAAAATCATAAATCCGTAACTTTATTTATGCGTTACAAATTTGAGCAATAGACTTCTTCAGTATTCCATTTAATTTATACTTTTTTTTATTTACGTGATATTTTACAATAAATAAAAACAATAATAAAACTTTTAAAACTTTTTTTTAATTTTCGTTTGAGATTAATAATTAAAATCAAATCTTTAAAAAACAAGAATCAAATACTGGTGGTGGGCAGAGCTGCCTTTTTAGCTATAGCATTTTTCAAACTGAATCTGAATTATTGGTGTGACCAGGCTAAGGAGGTCCCGCAGGCTTTTTTATAGCTAGTTTTGGCCGTTTATTTAAAAAAATGATTTAAATATATCCTTATGCAGGCTTCCTGAGCTGGCTAACGTGCAATTTTGTCAAACTAATTAAATTGTTTATAAACTAAACTAACTGAAAAATTTTTTTTAATGTGTTTTTAGTATATGCCGAGAAATGCATTTGTTTATTTTCTCACATTCGAAAGCTCCGGTCACACAGCTCCACACGTGCAATATTTACGAAATATGCGCAATTTGAAGCTTCAATATTGCCAGGAGCTGGACACAGCGGTGGCCCAGCCCCGCCAGCTGCTCCTGCAGCCGGAGATAAATGGCGACGCCCCCGACACGGCCTTCCTGGTGACTGACAGCAAGATCTACGCCGTGCAGGAGTCGGGCGAAGTGCGGTCCAAAGTGATTGCCGATTTGCCGTATATTGTGGGCGCCGAGTTCCTGCAGCTGGACAACGCGATCTGTGTGGCCAGTGGTGCCGGCGAGGTGCTGCTGATCGATCCTCTGACGGGAGCCACCAGCGAGGGCACGTACTGCGACGTAGGGATCGAGCGCATGGCCTGGTCTCCCAATCAGGAGGTGGTGGTGTTTGTGACCCGCACCCATAACGTCGTGCTAATGACCAGCACATTCGATGTGATAGCAGAGCAACCGCTAAACGCGGATCTGGCACCGGATCAGCAGTTCGTCAATGTGGGATGGGGCAAGAAGGAGACGCAGTTCCATGGATCGGAGGGAAAACAAGCTGCCAAACAGACGGCTGGAGCTGCTGACCCCGCTAATCAAGACTGGCAGGAGCTAAACCAAGTAAGAGCTATTAATTTTCACCACTTCCTTTTTTCTAATTGTGATATTTACCCCTCAGGACATCCACATTTCCTGGCGCGGCGATGGTGCCCACTTTGTGGTCTCCTATGTGGCCGCCCAGGTGGGTCGCACTTTTAAGGTATACGACGCCGAGGGAAAACTTGAGCACACGGCCGAAAAGAGCACAAATCTGCAGGAAGTAGTGGCCTGGCGACCGGCGGGCAATTGGATTGCTCTGCCCCAGAGGTTCCCCAATAAGTCCACGATAGCGCTCTTCGAGAAGAATGGTTTAAGACATAGGGAGCTAGTGCTACCCTTCGATTTGCAAGAAGAGCCGGTGGTGCAGTTGCGTTGGAGCGAAGATTCGGATATTCTGGCCATCAGGACAGCCACGAAGGAGGAGCAGCGAGTTTATCTTTACACGATAGGCAACTACCACTGGTACCTTAAGCAGGTGTTGATCTTTGACCAAGTGGACCCGCTGGCGGTGCTTCAGTGGGACACGCGGATGGGAGCCGAGCACACGTTGCACTTGATCAAGGAAAGCGGAAAGCAGCTGGTTTACCAATGGGCCTTTGCTGTGGATCGCTACGAGCGCAGTGGAGTCGTTGGCGTCATCGATGGCAAGCGGCTGCTGTTGACGGACTTTGCCAGAGCGGTGGTGCCGCCGCCCATGTGCCAGCGCGTCCTGCAACTGGAGAATTACATTAACGCCTTCACCTGGTACGAGACCAGCCTGTGTGTATACACCTGCGATCGCAAGCTGCACTTTTATGAGCCCATGCAGCAGTTGAGCCAGGAGCCACGAGCCAGCGTACTTATGCCAGATGCAGAGCTTTCCCGCCTGCCACTGGCGAATCTCACGTACTTCAACTGTGATTACCTGCTGGCCACTTACAGTACGGGTGGATCGACGCGTCTGCTGCTGCTGAACAAGGAGCCCGACGAAGATGAGGTCAACGATAAGGGCGAACTGTGTTACCGGGTGCAGTGTTCCCTGAGGATCAGCGGGCTGGTCAACGCCTTATCAGTCGGAGCCAATGCCATGGATGAGTTCTATGTGCAGACGGTGAATAATGGACATACCTACGAGGTGTTCCTTAAGACCGACAACACGCTAAAGGTGGAGCGAACGCATGTGCAGTTGGCCCAGGCGGCTGATCAGATCGAGTGGTTCACTCTCATCAGTGACTCTACGGGTAAGTCGTACTAGGAATTTGAAATGTTTCTTGTTTAATATTTTACCCCCTTCCCCAGGCGGTCTTATTACACTTCGAAATCAGCAACTACTCCACTTGGACGGTCATCGCATCGCAGAGGATGTGACTTCCTTTTGCGTGGTCGGTAACTACCTCGCCTACACCCAGCTAAATGCCCTGCACTTTGTCCGGTTGAAGGACCGCCGTCAAGTGGCGAGCAGGAACATTGAGCGAGGCGGCAAACTGGTAACTGCGGTGGCCAATGAGGCGCGTGTGGTGCTCCAGCTTCCGCGCGGAAATCTGGAAGCCATTTGCCCTCGCGTGCTTGTACTGGAGTTGGTTGGTGCTCTGCTCGCGAAGAAGCAATACCAGGCAGCGATGCAAATGCTGCGGAAGCAGCGCATCAATCTGAACATCATTTGGGATCATAATGTGGAGCTTTTCGTGGCTTCGGTGGACGTCTTTCTGCGTGAGATCAAGCAGAGCCAATGGCTCTGTCTCTTTCTGAGTGAACTTCAAAACGAAGACTTTTCCAAGGGCATGTATTCCAGCAACTACGAGGCTGCAAAGCAGACCTATCCCGCAGACTATAGGGTACAGGAGAAAGTGGAATATGTGTGTCGACTGCTGTGCCAACGGATGGAGCAGGCCACGCGGCCGGAGGATGTTGAACGGTTCCGCCTGCCTGTTATCACAGCTTATGTCAAGTTGGGTCGCCTGGAGCAGGCCTTGCAGCTTATCTGGCAGGAGAAGCAGACGGACGCAGCGCTGGCTGACCAGCTGCTGAAGTACTTGCTCTATTTGGTGGATGTGAACGACTTGTACAACGTGGCCCTGGGCACCTACGACTTCGGTTTGGTCCTTTTCGTGGCCCAAAAATCGCAGAAGGATCCCAAGGAATTCCTGCCCTATCTCAATGAGCTTAAGGCTCTGCCCACGGACTATCGCAAGTTCCGGATCGATGATCACCTAAAAAGGTATCCCTCGGCCCTGTCCCATCTGGCTGCTTGCGGTGAGCAGCACTACGAGGAGGCTCTTGAGTTCATACGGAAGCATGGCTTGTACACAGCCGGCTTGTCGTGTTATCGGGAGCACGAGGAGTTCCACAAGCGCGTCTGTGTGGCCTATGCAGACCACTTGAGAGCTACTGCCAAGCTGGACAACGCCAGTCTTATGTATGAGCGGGGAGGACAACTCCAGCAGGCGCTTCTCAGTGCCAAGCATACGTTGGACTGGCAACGTGTCCTTGTGCTGGCCAAGAAGCTGGACGAGCCTCTGGATCAGGTGGCCCTGTCACTGGTGGGACCGCTACAGCAGCAAGGACGCCACATGGAAGCCTATGAGTTGGTAAAGGAGCATGGTGGGGATCGAAACAGGCAGCTAGAAGTACTGCTGGAGGGTCATCTCTACGGCAGGGCAATTTACGAAGCAGGTCTGGAGCAGGGAGATACATTGGGTAGGAGTCTACAACTGGATTTTAATTATTTAAATTATTAACTTAATTTGTTAAATTTTTTAGTGGAGAAAATTGCTCCAGCCCTGATGGCATATGGAGCACAGTTGCAGGGCTCCGTGCAAGCCGATCTTAAGCTTTTCGTTGAGTACAAGCAGCGCCTGTTGGACATTCGTCAAAAGCAAGCCACTTCAGGGGATGCGGATAACGATGGCGACGTGGACATCGAGGAGGCGGATCTTCTGTCGGACACAACCAGTATGCACTCCTCGCGTTACAGCGGCACTTCTCGTGGCACCGGGTGAGTTAAGACCTGGACCTGCTCCACTGCACTTTATCCAGAGTTTCTCTTTATAACTCCCTGTTTTTTTTTGCTCCTTGTAGCAAGACATTCCGCTCCAGCAAAAACCGACGTAAGCACGAACGCAAGCTGCTAAGCTTGAAGCCGGGCAACCCCTTCGAAGACATCGCGCTCATTGATGCGCTGCACAACCACGTCACGAAGATCGCCCACCAGCAGCAGCCTGTGCGTGACACATGCAAAGCGCTGCTCCAGCTCGGCGGCGGCAGCGGAGCACCTGTGGATGGCGATTCCCTCGCGGCGTCACTGCAGCGTGAATTCAAGACGCTGCTGAAGGTGGTAGAGGCATCGCTGGACGAGATCTGGACACCAGAGCTGGTGAGCAACGGATCGGTGGCGCAGCATCTAACGGGACCCAATGTGGACTACTTGGCGCTACAGAAGGAGCAGCGCTATGCCTTGATAAGTGAGCTAAGCATTTCCTTCCCTTAAATTTCGGCTCTAACATATCTACTTTCAGGTCCCCTGAAGCGCTTCAAGCCGCAGCTAAATCTGATCGACTGGCAGCACGAGATCCTCCAGTGAGTCATCGTTTTATTTGCGTGTGGCTGGTCGCCTCCCCCCAAATCCTCCCCCAATATCCGCACCCATCTACGCTTTACTTTCACTGCTCTGGAAATAAATGTAGCATTGAAATGCTAATTGAATGTATCGAAATTAAACAAAAAACCAACCGCTTGCAGTGGGCAGATGAATGATGAGTGCCAGTCCAGTGCCAGGCAGCTGGCAAAAGTGGGCGGCACGACATGGGGCTCTTCCCCCAAGCTCACGTTGGATTCGGAACTATCACTTTTTTTTATTGGGGGCGTCGTCTCTGAGATATCATTTATAATCGCTGCCGCTTGTGAGCAGGAACGCCCTTTATATATATTTCCTTTTTAGGAAAAACAAACATTTTGCTTTATATGATTTCCTGTTGCTGTTGCGCCGCTGCAGTGAAGCGTTTTGTTTGCCAAACAAAAACCCGTAAAGGCAACCACCGGAGAAGGTTGTAACCGGTTTCGCCTGCCGGGATTTGTGTTGTGGGCGCCCATTGTTGCCAGGTAGCCGCCAGTCATGGTGGGAACAGTGGGGACGAAATGTTCTCGAGGGGTATTCCTTTCCATTTCCCATAATAAATACATAAAATTATACAAAACAAGTCATTATCACCTAATAAGACATTTTCTATAAATAAATAATATAAAAATAACTCTGCTAAAAATAATCACTTGACTCTTAATTTAAATTCATAATCTCCAGAGTTTTCATCTAATTAGCATACTCTTTTGCCTTGTTAAAGGTTCTGCACCCTCAACATGCAATCTCAACAGAGTAATAGCCCGCTTTGCTACTTTAGTTACAATTAAACTTAATTAACGAGTTTTAACCATCATTTCCCTGTTAACAGTGCAAAAATGTGCACTTGCATTCCGCTGTTGGCGGTCTGTTAAAAAATTGCTTTCACGCATGCGCAGCATTCAGATTGAGTCGCACAGTGGGAGAAGTTACTGATTTAGCACTGCTTTATTTTCATCATCAATCATTATCAATTATAATATATTTCTACATAGCACTTTGTTTTAAAACCTTAATAAAAGTTAGTAAAGAAGTATTAAATTAATAAGTTAATATTAAAATTTGACAAAATTCCTAATATTTCTCCGTTTATTCCACTGTGCTCCTGGCTCTCTCTTGAACTCTCTTCGCTGCTTACTATACTCCAGGCACTGTGGGGTCGAGGATACAGTTTTGTTTACTTAACATATTTCTAGCATCAGCAATCTATAATTCCAAATATTATGTTGTGGTCCAAAAATGCTAAGTTTAGCGAAGAAAAACTAGGAAAAATAAAAAACCAACAATAAGTAAAAATATATACAAAAATAAATGATGAATTATTATTTTTATTAAATATCTATATAAAGTATTAAATATTAATTTATATACCTCTACAAACCCCGAGAACGTCCATTTTATTATGGAGAGACTTCCACAATAATTACATTTTTTCTGTCCGTTAATCGGTTTTAGCCACTGTGCTCTGCGGCGCTCTCTTGCTCTGCCAGCCAGTGTTGCACTCTTAGCTTATTTCAGGCTAGATGGTATTTAAAAATAAAAGTTCCAACTATCTTACAGTCTTAAAAATATATTTAAAGTACAATAGATGTATTCGTGATATAAAGTATTTATTTTAAAGGAAAATATGCTTCACTGCTTAGAAAAATCAGAGCTTATTCTTAATAACTCAGAAAACAGCTTATGCGGGCGTTCATCACTGCCAACAAAGCTGCTGCCAGCGCCGCAGTCGCCACGAGGTGCGCTACAGTGGGTAATCCTAAATTATTTTCGAAAACATCGTCGAACGAGGCGGACGTGTTGCTGGATGCTGGCGCTCGCGTTGCGGTATTCCGTTTTTTTCGAATAAACAAACACACAAAAAATTGTTAACATAATTTTGTTGGTTCTATTGTGCGGAAATCGAGTGAGAGGGGAAATAAACAGAAACCGCAAGCAAGAGCAACAACCAGAAGCGTCTTTGTGTGTGCGTGTGTGTGGGGCGGAAAACGAAAGGGGAGCAGAGTGTAAATAAAACAAGTGCGTGTGTGTGTGTGTATGTATGAGTGAAATATGGAAATTGAAAATGCAGTTAATTGCAAATTAATGTCAAGCCATAGAAATCGCTCAATTGTTTAAAAAGTGCAAGAGGAAAGTGTTGTACTGATTTTGTTGTTGTTTATGTCAACGCGGAAGCCAAAGTCTGACGTGAAAAGTCTACGTATTTCTGTGTTTTTGCAACAACAAATAAGCCATCGAGAAAAGTGCTGAAATCGTCAATTTAAAATCGGAGCTGCCGAGAAGTCTATACTATATAAAATATAAACATTTTTGGTAAGTCTAGCTCTAGGCCTCTCTCTGGTTCTCCCCAAAAGCTCCCCAGATCAGATCTCGTCTCTCCACTCTCCGTTCTCCAATAAAGCGCGCTCTCTTGCGGACAGTGGAGCTCAGCGGTCAAACTCGCAAAACGACTTTCAACATCATTCGTTGGACTCCTGTTGTTTTTTTTTTTGTATATTTTTGTTGCTTTTGGTTTTTCCACTTCTGACTTGCTGCCTGTTTTTTTCTTATTTTTTTTTTTATTTAATTACGCTTTTGTTGTTGACGCTTTAATATAATTCGCATTTGCTTTTTGTGCGCGCCAGAAAACATCACACTAACTATGGATATTTTTTTCACACATGTGGAAACGCTAGCAATTATTTGATTAAAAATGTCATAATATTTGTAATTTGTGAAACGTGGACCATTTCGTGCAAACACAGTTTGTGAATAGTTTAACAGAAGTAGTTTTTAAAAATAAACAAATCTGTGTGGATTTTAAAATATTTTATACTTTTTAAAATTTGTACTACTAATTTTGAAATACTCTTACATATTTTAGATAAAAAACAAAGGATATATGGATGCATATATGTAAATGATCAGGTTTAAAGCTTGCAATTTTAAAATTGGATAATTTCAGAGTTCTTAAAACATTATTTAAAAGTTGGTAAAATATATGCCAAAAATGTTTATATATGTACATGGTAAATTCCTCAAATACTGTAACTGTTTCTAGAAACAAGTATTGAAATTTTAGGTAAAACACAGATTTAAGACCCATTTCAATTATATAAAAATATATAAAATTACCCAATTATGTCAGGAAAAATAAACCATTCGTTACCTAATATTAAATGTGTTTAGAAAAATTGAATTTAGCACGTTTACCGCCTGCAGTTTGGCTCTTTAAAAAAAAATAAATAGCACTACTTAACGCCTCACTTCAATGCCAATGGCATAACTCTCAAGAAACTCGGGTTTCAATCTTCTCGCGCCACCTGTAAATCACCTGCAATCAGCTGCAGTCGCCAGCGATGCGTTAACGAGAGACCTCAAAGCTAAGCGATCCATTCAGAGGCGGCATCAAAAGAATCTCCGTTCCCAGTCCCAGTCCCATCATCGCCATTCAGCATCGAAAGCTGCCGGCGAAGGCCGCCGCACAGCCAGCAATTTAATTAGAGGTTAGTTACCAAGAGACGCCGCAAGAGCCCAACAATTGTTGCAACTGCAACCGCAGAACAAATGCCTTGCAGAATTGCATTATGCATGTGCGAACGGCCAGCATAAATCGGCGGCTTAATGGGCCCGGGCTAATAGAGAAGCGTTTTGAATGCCAAATGAGTCGAGTCGACGGGTATGACGAAACGTAAGTGATTTCGAAACCAAGGAGGGGCGCCGGCACACTGCAAATTATTACCTGAGTTGGTCATAAATTTGATATTTTTATATGCGGGTACTTTAAGAGTATGATAAAGGATCTTTCAGATATACCCTATCTTGCAGATATGCTACCTAAAAGGTATTTCCTTTTAAAATTTGTTGTTTACCATTATGTTTCTTTCTCTGCACATGGAATGTGGTTGCCAAGAATCGGGGGAAACCGGTCTCCTGCCGGCTGTGGAGCCCTATTGGATTGGCCTGGCTTGGCCCGAGCTGAGCTGAGCTGATAGCGAAGGTCTCCGAGGTCTCTCGAAGAGAGGAGAGACCATGAGTCACGTTCGGAGCCAGCGAGACGTGCCTGGTCGTCTTCGATGGGGTTTGGGATTTGAGAATAGAGAACGGAGCTATATGGCAACCCAATAGTTGCATACTTGCTGACGCCGAGATAACATAAAAGTTTCTTAGAAAACGAGGCGTATTCCGATTGACAGAGGAAACCCCCAGTCTTGTGTTTCTGGCACGTAATTCTATGATCTTGTGGGCTCTTATCAGCTGTTTATATTATTATTTGCAGGTATTGAAATATATAATGATCAGCATCCGATGAAGAAGAATATATAAATAAATATTATACAAATTTTATTTATAGAACAAGTAGAAAAAGAAGCTGTTTAATGAGCTGGATTTACTGGAATTTCTTCAAAGATAATTATAGATTCATCTGAACCAGATTTCTATAATTTCTTTGATTTTCTTCCTAATAAAAACTGAAGTGAGAAAAAGTACTGGAAGTCTTCGATCATGAGTTCTTGCTCCACTTTCTCGGACTCTCTTAGTGGTAATTTGCCCACCTTGATGACTAAAAATCTGTCATTAAGGCAACAGCTGCAGTTTAGTAGGTAACACGTATTATGGACCTACATACGTAACTCCCCTGAATCATCATCACCTCCCCTCTTCCCCATTCCCTTTGAGACATTAAGTATTTTGCATTCTCCTCAAGAGAAAAACAGCGAGAACCCAACAGACAAGTTGCCCTGCCAACCCGGAGACCTGACCTATGAGCTTTTTGTCTTTAGTCAGTATTTAGTCTTTCCTCGTTCTCCGCTCTTCTGTGTGTTTCTTTGTTTGTTTCTTCCATTGTTTCTTCACCATTCCGTTTATCTTGCTTTTGGGGCCAACCACAGCAGTTTTGCTTCGATTTGTGCGGTTTTATTTTTGGACCTACCTTGGAAACTTGTTCTCGCTCTTGCCGGAGAATGGAAAATGATTTGAGTTTTTCGCAAAAAAAATATCAATAAAATACCGCTATGACCCCGATTAACTGCTGGTGGGCGTCGAATTAAATTACTCAATCGAAAAGCCTTTTGACTTTTGGATTTTCTCCTCACTTTCCACTCACTTAAGCCGGCTTAATTAAATTAAAAACTTTAATTGTTCTGTTGACAGATAGGCAGGTAGACAACAATGTCAATGAACTAGCCACAGCCTAAGTTAAGCTGATAGAAATTCGGTTGAAAAAAAAATAATGAAAAATAATCTTGTTGTACCTCTCGCATTTGCTCTCAATGACAGAACATACATTGTAATATTAATTCAATTCTAGACACTTGTCGGGGGAAACGAACAATCGCCAAACACTTGGCACTGATTGAACTTAATTGAATTAAGAGCAGTTTGCCAGTTACATCTTCTTCACTTGGGTCACTCGTGCAGGAAGTCGGCCTCGTTCTGGGTTCATATAAACAGTGACTACTAAAAGTGATTTAGCACAAGAAAGTTGTGTGTTTATTTATAGATGGAGTGAATATTTTGTATGATTAAGGTTTTAAAGTTTTGCAGGAATGTTACAGAAATAGCTGGAAGATTTTAAGTCACTTGTGAAAGTGACTCAATGTATGAAAGAAAATTGGTAGGGTCCCAAATCAAGGGTGTAACTTTTAATTGCATACTTTTAAACTCAAACTAAATTGTTTTCAAAATTAAGTTTAGATTGCAGTGGGTTTTTTAATGGTCTTTGATGAGTTTATAATACAAAAATCATTGTTTTTGATCAGATTAAATGCTTCTTTTCTTTTTGAATAAAGAAAACGATGAAGATTTATAGAAAATGTAGGTATGTATATATATCTATCTAAACATTTTTTCCTTAAAAATATCTGCTTGATCGTACTTTTTCGTTTATTTAGAATACTTTCAAAGTAAAAATTCCAGGAATCTGTGTACAAATCAATCTAAGCAATCTAAGAGTTTGAGGGTGTGTCCCATATATCATGGATATTATACAGAGGTAGACTGGCTCAAGGCAGCTGCCTGTGAACTAGATTCGCTTGGTTTTCATACAACTAAAAAATGCCATTTGAGTTGACTTCACTCGGGTCTCTTTGGGCATTTTCCTCCACATAACCACAGATGTTGCCGCAAATGGGGGCATGTGTAAGTGTGTGTTACCACCTTCTGCATTCTTAATGCCACCCTCCCCTTTTCGTTTCTGTTTACCTTTTATAGTGCAATGCATTTGCCGTTTGTTTACGCTACTTACGTATCCGAAAGATACACAATTCACACACAACACAAATGCCATATTTCATCATTCAAATGGATGCCCCGGGCATCTTACGGATGCATTTGCATGCAAAGAGCTTCCAATCACTAGAGAGCCTGCTTTGCATACCAACTACTCGAAAGTGTTGGACCTTTTTTGCAGTAATTTAACGTATTATTATTATATCTCTCGGGTGTTTTTGAGCAGTACATATACCACTTGGCCTTTGGATTTGGATTTATTGTCTACGACGAAATTCTCGGTAATGCCGAGAAACCTGTTTGTACGATTCTTTGGGGGTTGGGTCTTGGGTCCGGTTAGCAGCACAAACACAGGCTTCTTTGACGTACTTTGTTTTATGAAATGCTAATGGATTTATATGGTTTCGATTATACGCGAAACTCCGTCGTCAATTATCACATGACACAGGCAATAACCAGGCACCTAATGAAATTACTGAACAGCGAATATAATGCGCACTTACTATTATATATAATATTATAATAAGAAAGAGGAGCATACCTAGTCTAGCCCTTGAAAATCCCTGTCTGAATTCCTGGTTAGCAGGCGGATGTTAATAAGCCATTCCCACACAGACCTTGAACTCTGTTTGATTGAGAAAATATTGCACACTCGTCGCCAATTAGCACGCAATGTTTTGGCAATGGGAGATTCGCATGTTGAGTTGAGGAAACCCCAAAAAATACGTTGACCCAAAAATGAAGCAAGGGAAACCTAAAAAACCAATCTAAAAACCAACTTTTTAGGCATTTTTTGCAAGTAAATAAATTATAATAATTACAATATTGTATATATCTTTATGGGTATACCTTATAGATCACTTTTTTGTAGACCTTCCAGTTTTACTTCAGCAAAAAAAAGGAAAATATTACCCTAACACCATAAAGAGTGGTTGGGGAAAGTGTCTGGCTGGCTAATTTGTGAAAAGTAATAGCATTAAGCCGAAAGAAAAAGTGCCAAAAAAACGTAGTAATTGTATCGGGGAGCGTGGGAGAAATCTCTCTCAATCTCGAGTTCAGTAGCTTCCAAACGAAAGTCACCGTAGCGATGGGTTATATAACCCATCCATCTGGATCTCACAGGTAACGCCCACCAACCAACCAACCGATCGTTCTCCGGCGACAGTTGCCGGCTCTCTCAAGCTATTAACACCACTCGACAGACGGCAAACGAAACTCGTTTAGCACCCGGGGAAAACTTGTCCGCTGCTGCTGGCTGCTGTGGAAAATTGGAAATGTATCTGCCAGATACTAGTCAGTGAAGCGAAGAAAGTAAAAGTGCCGCGCAGTGGCGCCCACTTTTGCTTTCTTCTGTCGCTTCTTTCTTCTATGATTTCTACCTTCCATTGAGTCGTGAAGTGGCTGAAGAGAAGCTGGCGAAAAGTGTAGCTCACCTTGCGAAAATGGCAATAAAAAAAGTGCCAACTCTGCTGCAATAACAACTGCATTGTTTGAACCCTGCCTGCGACTCCTACGTAACAAATGAATGAACCCACATGAGTCACGTCCACGGTGCATTCCCAGATCTATAGTAGAAAACCGAAAACCGAAAACCAAAAAAACACAAAAACCCGGGGCATGCGTGAAATGTTAGCTCATCTGTCGGTGGAGTAACCTCAATTTTGGTTCACTTTGCGGCTGCGCTGTAATTCCAAGCGCAATTAACCCCCTGAAGCCCTTCTTAAGTGAGAATTCATAAGGGTTTTAGGGTAATTTTTGTATTTTTGGCTTATTAATATCAAATTGTATAATATTATCACTATTAGAAAATAAAGTACGGTTGTTCTAAAAAGTATATATATCTTTTTATAATTGGTAACGGAAACATTATTAAGTTATTTTATTTTTAGTAGACTTTTAATAATAAATATTTTCACAAAATCAAACAAAAATTCGATTTAAAACCTCCTTTACTTAAGATTTCGAGCTCGATGTACAGATGTCAGAAAAATATCGATGTATTTTTGTTATATCGAAATTGTAAGGAAATCCGATGAATAAATCCATATTTAACGTTGCAGTAATTGTGTTATTTATCGAAATTATGTTTAACATTTCTTAACGAATTATATAAATTAAGTAACAAATACATATCTTTCTGTATTTTCTGTGCCGTCGATAATTTATCATTGATATTTTTCGATATCTTAAGTTAGATAATTTAACGTTGATATTTTTCGATATATTAAGTTCGATAAATCAAAGTCAACGATATTTTCATGATAATATTAGTCGAAACATCATATCGACTTTATCTTTTAAGTATACAATCCTTTAAAAATGTTGTTTAAAAACTATAAATATAAAAGCCATGTGTGTTTTTATTAAAATTTCCAATAAAAAAGATATTTACAAATTGTATATATATTTCACGAAATTTATAAACGCTTTTTAGGGCCCTAAAAGGGTTAAACAAACAGCAAAGAGCAAGCCCAGCCGAATCTAGTACACGTTACAGCCACGTTCATGGATCGGGCCAGCTAAAGCTTGGACTACAAACAACGAAAAAATAACAATGCTTGCAGAGTAGTTACCTTGTTTTCTGTTTTTTTGGCCAGTCACCACCACCAGCTCTCCGGACGGTAGCCCTCGTGCCAGTTCCAATTTGTCGACCACTTTTGGGTACCAACGACGACGTGACATTCAAATCGGTTCGTTCCGAGCCAAGCAAAAGGGCAGCCACCGATCGGAAATGGATTTTCCACGAATGAGTTATATTGCAGCATTACCGAATAATGACGAAATCCTGCTCCAGATTTCTTCGACTTATTAAGGCAATGGAGGTGGGGGGAGCCAAGGCATTAATAAACCGCTTACCGGCTATCGCCCAACCGATCGCAATTGCTTTAACAAAGGAAAGCAAATTAAAAGCGAACCCCCAGCAAATTTGTCAGTTTTCGAGGTAAATGCGACTTGGGGTCTCTAAGTTGACAAATGCTGGGCAATTCGTGGGGGATTTTCGGGTAGTACATAGATGTGGCGGAGGCGAAGCGTGTTCTTTATGGAGAGCTCGCGTTGACCCAAAATGTAGAGTCGGGGAAGCAGAGGAATGGGAACGTGAAATATGGACACAACATTAGATGGCTATCTGACTGTCCATGCATAAACACTAACCAAAAATGGGGCATAAAAAAATAAGAATAATAAAATAAATCTTAAAAAAATATAAACAGATCTGCAATGGATTTAAGAACAAAAAGATTTTAGTTTGAATTTCAAAATATATTAAATGGTTGCAAAAAATCTTTAAAGTATAGATTAAAGATGCATTTACATATATAAAATAAATCTAAAAAAAATATAAAAAGATCTGAAATTGTATTAAGAACAAAATTATTTTAGTTTGAATTTTAAAATATATAATATTTGCAAATAAATTCTTTAAAATAGAGTTTAAAGATGCATTTATATGCTTCAAATGTATCTTTAAAATATATGTAGATTAATGATGGATTATAAGCTTCAAAATGAATATAGCCTTAGCATTTATATTGTAAAGTATAATTGAATATTTAAACATTTTATTTTCATATATATAATATATTTTAAAACTTATTTTCTAATAAATAATTCTGTTTATATTTATATATATAATATATTTTTAAACTTATTTTCTAATAAAAATTCTGTAGAAATATTCCTAGTTATTATTATTCATAAATTCATAATTAAAAGGCGTTCAGCTTGCCAAAGCATAACCCAATTAAGGCATACCTTTAATTAATACATATCTTGGCAAATTACTTAATTATTACCACCATTTCCAATTTTTATTTATTTTTTTTAGTGTATCTGATTTGCATTTGTTGTGCGAGTGTGCGGCTTGTGCTTGAGCTGCAGCGCTTGCCTAATTGTTCAATTGCATTAGGGGCAATTATGCGGCTGACATAGATGTGTGTTTCCAAGCCCAACTATGCGCACATGCGCCTGTCATTAGAGTAATTGCACAGATACAGATACAGATACGCAGGTACAGATACAGATAAGCAGAGACAACGGACAAAGGCTTGGACATATTTAAAAGGTAGCTTGCATGTTGCTTCGACATCAATCTGTTCCTATTCTTTTGATTTCGGTTAATGTTTGTTCACAATTCTATATTTATTAGGCCACATGTTAATCATCTAAATTATTAGGATTTTTTATGGAAAACAAATGAGGAGCATCTGTCTGGTTATAGAAGCTTATGGAAACCCAGCAGATGCTACTAGAAAGTGTTATAAAAATGGAATTAATATACAATTCAAGTAGTCAGAGATCATGAGTTTTTCCAAACACAAAGCAAAAATGTCTGAACTCATTTGCTATTTAGACGGGCCAATACACATATTTTTTTTTTGCTGTCTGGTTCAATAAACGCCAATGGCCAGGGCCAGCAAGGTCAATATTAATGAATGCGATCATTTGCTTGCACAGTGAAAAAAGTGAGGTGTTTTTCAGATATCTCAGATTTTTAAAGATCGAAATTGCTTATCTAGAGATGAGTTAAGTTCACGTTCAACATGATTTTAATATTGTTAAAGATACGTTTTTTTGGTTCGCAAAGATACTACATTTTGACTGCTTAATTACTCTGTTTTCATCTTGAATCTTTTTGTTTCATCTTTTTGTATAAAGTTAATTATTTATCTGTTTTTGGTAAAGTTAATATTTAAGATACAAAACTGATACGGAAATTATTTATTAATTCTTTTAATGTATTTCTTGAGAAAATCCTTTTTATATACTTCATTTAAGACTATACGATCTTTAAATTTCCTTAAAAAATAGTTTTTCATTTTTTAATCAAAGATTTCCTTATAATTTTCTCACTTTAACCTCATTTTCTCTCCATGTTTCGCGGCTTCCCCACATATCCGTTGATGCTGATGAAGCATTTGACCGCTTTAAATCTCTGCGATTGAGTTCGATTTCATTGCGGGTTTCGATTTCTTTTCGGTAACTTAATTGCGTTGAAAGTTCAGCTCCGGGGCAAAGAGTTATCGCCTCTGATTTTCGTTTGAAAAGAAAGAAACCAAGAAATTTGACTACGACTTTGTCGTATACAAATATAGACCGTGATATAAGCAAATGGCATGCAAATGAGTCATCTTCAAATCGCATGAATGGCAGCAAATTTCGAAGTCACTTCCCATTATAAAGATACAAAACATGATACGCTTGGGAAGTTCGTAAATACAGAATAATGGAGATAGTTCGAATCGGAATAACTTCCGTGGATACATATAGTTTGGTTTTTAGACCGTTATTTCTGCAACTCAAATATATACGTTCATATATATAGTACTAATGCTACAGTTATCACTTGAGCGTGCCATCACACTTGGCTGATTTCGGAGCGCAACAAGTCCCGCTCGCTATTCATTATTGATAAGTATCTTCATCTCGCCATCTGCCAACCCAAGAACGTAGCTTAGAAGAGTATACATATATATATGTTTATATAGATAATTATGAGCTTGAGCATCTGTGTCTGCGATAATTCAAGACAACTGTGTTGGCATTCTTTGGAATTCTATTTTGGGGCCGGGAGTCTGCGTGCAGAGTCCGTCATTTGGGTTAAGCTTTAAAGTAATTTACTTTAATTCTGTTTTTAGTAAACTTGGGTTAATGCCAGGCAGAATCTTAAGAATAACAATTAGACAATAGAAAGCCAAGCTAATGGTGTGATCAAATAATGAATTATCTTTATATTATGAAGTTTTGTTGTATCGAATTTAACATAATCTCTTAATGCAACTTAACGATCTTCTGTCTTTAAGCTTTTTAAAATTACTCTATCTAATCGATTTCTGGCAAATAATTAAGTTAAACTCTAAAATCTAACTTGGAGAAAATTCCCAGCGATCCGTTCTTTGAGCTAACGATCCGCCAATAGAATCATCGCTCTAACCTAACCCCCTTCCAGACCATCAATCATAAGAGCAGATCCAAGTCATGACTATCCAGATGGCTGTCATTATCACAAGCCACCGCAGCAATCACGGCTCCCGCTCCCCGAGATCATTAAGATATACCCAGCGGATCGATCGCCAGCCATTCTCTACCATTCATCCAGTATCTCGGAATTGCGATCGCGATCGCAATGCAAGTGAAATCATAATTGCAAATCGAAATCGAAGCGAGAAAACTGGTTTAGCGATCATCCTCCGATCGTGGTAGAATCTTGAGCTTAAAGTTGGACAAAGAAGTTGGGGAATTCTAAGCCATTCGTTCATCCTCAGTGCGTGCTGCTGAAGCGGAAATGAGTCGACTCCCCAGCGGGAGCTTCGTTTCTCTAATGCTGATTTCTGTTTACATCTTGGAACATGCATCAGCTCGTCTCCGTCTCCATTCCTGTCCCGCTTCCAATGCCATGGTGCAGCCACTTGACTCCCCGAATCGAGTCACGTTTCCAGAGCTTCAGGGCTCGTGGGCTTTGATTTGGGTTAAGTGGCGGGTTCAAATTGCAATCTCTGGCCTGCCTGCTCTGCCCTAGCCCCTGGGCTGTGGTTTAGTGTAACACTAGGTGGTTCCTTCTTGATTGATTTTTGTCTGTCAGGGGAATCGGAATCAGGGGAACATATTTTTTAGACTAGCATTAAGTTTTCTTTGAAGGTGGAGCGGCGACTGCAAGTGGGAGTGTATCATGGAAATGCTTGCATACTTTTAGGCTTGAAAAAAAGTTAAGATTGATCGCGTTCAGGGGTGTCGCCTTTGCATGAGTAAAAAAATGTGTAAAAGTAATGTTGAAATATTTAATTAATATTAAAATATTTAATTTTAATGTAGAAACAGTTTTTTTTTTAATTTTTTTTTATAGTACTATTAAAAAAGTATAACCAAATATTTTTTTAATATTCATAAGCTATTTTTATTGAAATTATCTTTGACCCCATGAAATGCCTAATAAAATAAAGTAAAATATTAATTAATATATTTAATCCTTACTTATCAGGTCACTTTATATAGCCATGTTCCTTCTGTCCGTTTGTTTATTGTCCACATAAATATGGTTGTATGTACAGGAACTATCTTTGACCCCATTAAATGTCATTTTAAATATAGTAAAATATTTATCATTATTATAATTTATTTCCATTAAGCCATATTCCGTCCGTTTGTTTATTGTCCACATAAAAATAGTTGTGGGTGCAGGAAATTTTTGTGACCCCATAAAATGCGTAATAAAATAAAGTAAAATATTTATTAATATTTTAAATCCTGCCCTATCTCTAGGGAACTCCATTTGGACATGATTCTCTTTCTGTTCCTTCCTTTGACCTTTATTTATTCGTCAGTTTAACCCTTTGTCAGACATCATATAATATAAACCATAAGAGCTAAAGCTAAGCAATTTATCAACAAAATTTCTATAGGTTGATCTTAAATTAAAATTTTTTCCCCTAATTTAACCATAACCAACCCATTGCCTATAGCTTACGTACCTGTTTTAGTGTAACTTGTTCCCTTTTTTAATATGATTAAAAATAAAACCAACTGCAAGCTTCACCGGACAGAGCTTTTTTCATAAAATCCCCAATTACTTTAATGTGTTTACTTAGCCCAAGTCAATATTGCAATCCCCTCAACCGGTGGCTATCGCCTGCCCTTTAACAGCCAATCGCTGCTGGCCTTCGGCGACAACCAACATAAACGATAACAATTTACTTTTGCTGCTTTTTTTTTTATCAGCAGCAGCAGCTACGTTGACATTCAAAAATATAAAAAAAAATATTACAAAATACCCCGTAGCTGTGCTGTGATTTTGTACCCGTCTAGCTTTGTTGGCAATTGTTATCAGCTCAGGGCACACACTTACCTATACTATATAGTATACTATATCTATAATTTCAGAGCGGCATTAGTCAGCGGACACACATGGCCAAAAGACAGCTGAATGGAAAAGCAAAGATGTAGATTCCCAGTTAACTAATCTTTACCTATTCTGAGGGATTTTTTGGAAAGAAAACACTTATTAAGAGGGCAACCCTTTAAGGGTTTACAAGGGTGGCGCCACACCTGAATATCGCACCACCGTGTGAGAGGGTAACGTCATTAATGACGAGCTACCAGAGCTGCTGCCACTACTGAACTCGGGGCTTTTAACGCTAATTGCCAACCTATGGGGGTAGGCATATTTTCCCCAGTGTTTTCTGGGGGTTCGGGGTCTCCTGCTGGTTGCATGCACTATTGACATGGCATTGCCCGGATCGGTAGATAACAAACCCAGCGATAACCATGGTGAATGAAGTCGGTAAACTCACGCCTCCCCTATATGTATATATAGTTATTATTGGGTGGCTCTGTTTGTCGTTGGGTTCGAATACTTCAACTCCCCGAGCAGCTTTTGACAGAGGCCGTGGTTGAATGAACTTTGTGCATTTTGCTACTGCCATGACTTCGATGAATGGTTCGCAATTCAGAGAGTTCACTCGAAATCCATGGAGCTGTGGGCTGTGGAGATGGTAAACAGTTTGATATGAACTATTTTTGGGTATTCGGTACAATGAACCTCTCTTTCAAAGCTTCCTTGACATTATTTATTTGTGGGAAAATGCCACACTGAACTTGAGCAAACAAATGTGACAAGAGGAGTTCAATAACACCTAATAGAAAAGTTAATAAAGTACAACTTTAGGACCTATTTATTACCCATAATTAAACTATATTTAACTCACCTAATCAAGCTACTTTGGCCTTGAACTTGTGGTTGTATTCCGAGGAATGCGGAACGTGTCTTAATAACACTTAATTATATATATGGAGAGCTCTTTATATAGAAAGGGAAATTGCTACTCACTTTCCAAGGAATATTTCAACGTACTCTGGACAGCCAAATATGGCATACCTTTAACAGAAAAACAATATAAATTTAATAAGAAATTTCTACGAATAACAATATGAATTTAATATACAATTTTTACCTAACAATTAATTAGTATTTTTCCCTTTCTTCACAGATAAAATGGACACAAAAACAGCAAAGAAATAAACAAGGAAAATATGATTGCAAATTGCTCGAAATAAAAATGAGAAACCAAACCAAAAAAGAATTGCAATAACTTAAGCTCAAACGCTGAGATTTTGAGGCCCAGTCGAACGTGGAATTGACTTGACCCACAGAGGGGCACCCCAGACTTGAGAGCCACAAGGTATAAAGAGACACAAAATGCGTATGGTTAGCAGGCTGAATATTGGCGGCTTTATGCTCGCTTTGGTCGTAATGCTAACGCAGGCACGTTTCATTGCGAAAAGAGAAACCATTCAGTTGGATCAAGCGGTGGCTTCCACTTCCATTTCCAATGACCCTGACATTGTTTCGCCGGCGAGGGAAAGCGGGAGTGTCGGAGCAATGGATGAAGCAAGGGGAGAAGTTCTCAGAGTTACCCAGGAAGCTACAACAGGGGTTGAAGATGTAAGCCATTCGGAGAGCGCAAAGATTAAGCCTACAGAGCAGGGCTCTACAGATGGAATACTGGAGAAAGAGCAACCCAAACCAAAGGAGGAGGAAACATTGGACACTCAGTTAGAAAAGGAAACCGAGGGAAGGTTAAAAAATCAGGAAATTCTTGCTCAATCAGCCAGGGAAGACTTAACCATTATCCCCAAGACTCAACTGGAGAATGAACCAAGTGAAGCTCCTGTCAAAGAAGTTTCCACCGCGGAGCCTAAAGAACTAAAGCAAGCGGAAATCAAGGAATCTCTTACCAAGGATGAACCCCCAAAACAGTCTGAAATCCCAGAGAAAACCACAGAAACTCAACCTAGTACCACCACCGAGAATCTCCTAGGGAAACCTGCAACTGCAGGCATTTCCAGCACCACCGAAAAAGCCCCGAATACCACCACTCGATCCCCCGAACATGGTCGTTCCATGCAGTACTCCTCAACCACTGAAGAGGCAATCCAATCTTTATCAGCCGTCACACCCATGAAGTTAAGGGCCCTGCCCATGACATCGACTACTAAGAAAACCACCTCAACCAGTGCTCCCGCGACAAGCACTCCTTCTATTTTTGCCTCCAATGAGAATGCCATTGAAGAGTCCACTTCGGAGTCAGAGCCAGCCATACGCCAGTTGCCGGAAAAGCGGGCCAAGTTCATCAGTGAAAATTCCACAAATGCCCAGCAATTGACGCTACCCAATACCGCAGAGGTGTGGAGCTTGGCGGGAATGAAGGCAATACCAAAGGCAGGAACTCCTCTACAGCTCATTACCAGCACCACTATGTTGCCTTCCATGAATCACACGGATCTGGCCAATGACATTGAAGTAGCCATTCCACAGAATCGAACACAGCAGCAGGAACAGCATCAAGTCAAGGAGAAGAACCTTCTAGACTGGCAGCAAATAGCCATGATGGAGAACCGCACCGAGTTCGTGGTCAGGACCACCCTAGAAGCCACCGAGGCAGCAACACAGGCCACCACGGAACCATTGGAAGAGGAGAGTTACCCAAAGAGTGAAATTACTCAGGGATTAGGGGAAGCAAGTTCCTCTGATGAAAAGGTAACCACAACAACAGCTCCAACGGAGCTACTTGATGTTCCAATGGTCAAAAAGATGTCCGAAGCGGCCAACTCCAAGCTAACAGAGGCTCTAACAGAGGCGCTAACAGAGGCTTTAACAGAGACTCAAAATGAGACAAAAGCCACAACAGAGGCTTTAATTGACATTCCGCTAACAGAGCAACCCTCTAGAGCGCCAGTTACAGCGAGGGTGGCTTTAACAAAATTGGAAATGCCAAATGTGACAGCTTTAACAGGTGAAATGTCCGCTCTGGTTAATGCCACAACAGAGGAATCAACAACTGTGCCACAAATTTTAGTTGAAATTGATTCGGAAGCAGCTGCAGCAGCAGTATCCGAAGCAGTAACATTGGCAACAATGAGCACAACTACCCCCAAGGCAGCTTTAGAAGTTGCAACATCCACAGAAGCTGCAGAAACATTTGCAGGGATAGAAGGAAGATCAACAACAACTGGAGTACCCGTAACAACAGCAGTAACATTAACAACTTCTACAGCAACAGCGGCAACATCAACAACATCTACAACACCAGCTGCAACATCAACAACATCTACAACACCAGCTGCAACATCAACAACAGCTGCACCACCCCTTGCAACATCTTTTGTTAGTTCAGAAACCCCTGCAATTACCTCTACTTCCAGCAGCACAACTGAAATGGCAATGAAAGCCTCTCCTGTAAATGCCTATAACAGCAGCAACATTCACCTGAACAACAATGAGAGCGAAGCTTACGAGGCTTTCAACAGCACTGAGAGCAACAGCAGAAACACAAACAACAACAACGACAACCTAGCCTACGAGGTAGATAATGCCAGTAACGACGTCATCGTAGCCACAACCAACACGCCAGAGAGCGAGCAGCAGAGAGCAACAGCGACAGTCGTCGAGGCAAAAGCAGCAGCAGCAGCACCAACAACCGAGGCAACAGTCCTCTCTGTTAGTGAAAAATTGAATGGCGAGGTGAGCACTTCGAGTACAAGTCCCCAGCCAGATATTGTCGTCATCACCGGGACGAGTGCAATCCCAAACACGAGTACAATTACGGACACAAGTACGAGTACATCGACTCTGGCTACGCCTACGCCAACGGAAGTGTCGCAAATTAGCAATGAAGTCAATTCGGAGGCAGTGACAGTGAAGAGTGCCAGCGAAAACGTTCAAGACCTGGGCTCGGGCCCAATAAAGGCCGAGAAAACCGATAACGCGGTCAATAACAGTGTGGCCATAACAGAGAG
>VNJU01001693.1:0-16601 GCA_008042675.1 Drosophila seguyi
AACAGGGGAGAAAGAAAGGAATACAGCCCACAGGGAATCCGTGCCATTCGAGTGCACTCGAGAGCCTTAAATATTTCCAATTAATGGACAGCACGTAAATGTGCTTAAGCGGCACTTTGACTGCCAACTTGCAGCAGTAGCACAAATCAAAGCGAATTACAAATAATTAGTAACGCATTCCTTATGAACTGAGCGAGGGTAGCAGCAAAGTGCGCTCATTACCAATATAAATAGTAGCTGGCGATGGAGAGCGCGCCCTGTAATTATGGCGTTTCCTCTTTCCCTACAAAAAAGTAAATGGGTAAAAAATAGTGAGCTTTTAATTAAGCTGACGAAAAGTGAACAAGAGTTTTTCAGATGCTGGCTTTGTGATTTGAACAAGATGGCAAAAGCTAAAAGAGCATGAAGAATTAATTACCTTGAAATATTTAATTTGAATAAGTATAGTAAAAAGTATGCTCAATGTAATTATATGTTTTCTACCAAATTTAACAAAGTAACTATTGTACAATACTTTGCCTCTCATCTTTATCAATTTGTGATTGAGTTCGTCAATAAAGGTGCGGTAAGCCTTCCCAAAAGCGATTTCTAGCTTTATTGTCTAACCCCTTACTGATCGTATTGTCTGTGGTCTGAGCTCGGTATGAAATCCATTCAATGCTCAACCCCACCGCCTGGAAACACTTTCCGTTAAGCTAAGCGATTATTTGCCATTTTCCTTGCTTTTTCCTCGGCACAGCATTTGCATTTTGCCACCACATCTCATTCTGCTGGGTTTTAGATGTCGGCGAGCTCTTCGAAATTAGCTGAACAGAGCTGAGCTGCAGTGGCTTACAGCAGCTGCTGAATTATTAAGCGGCCCTAATGCATTTCATGCGTTTTGGGGCCGGAGCTCTGAACCTCCAGGCTCTGGCCAAGAAGAAGTTTCCCGACGGGCAGCAGGTGCAGCCGCCGCTTTCTGGTGCCGGAGTTGTGGCTGCTTTTAGCCAGAGTCTCGGCCAGAATGCCTCGAGCAGGCGTCCTGATTGATTGCCGGCCAGCGAGGGACAATCAAAAGAGAACCGCAAGCAGACAGCTTTGAGATTCACTGAAAAACTCACTTGAAAACAGTGGGCCACACGCAGAGAAAGATAACTTGCAGGTAACTTACATTAGACATATATATTAAGCAATTTATTCTAAACCATTTTTTTTGCTTAAATAATATGAATTTCTAATAAGATAATCAAGTTTTTTAGGAAGATTACTCACCCGGATGTAAACCCAAAATCAATAGCGCTATTGAGTTTTTAATTTCACCTACTTCATACTTCAGTTTATGCTTAAATCACTAACAGCTAAGGGTTGCCTTGCGATTATTTTTCTCTCTGCATAAATATTGTAGGTGCCCCGAGGCTATAGCCACCTCTTTGCGCAACTCCCTTACTGGCTCACACGGCTTTTGTCGCTTTTATAACACCATCGCTGCTCAGGCACTCAGGCAACTCGTAAATTATTCACACATTCATTACGCGCACCGCTGCTGCAACATTTTGACTGATTTTCATTCGCACTCTTGAGCTGGAAGTTAGCCAAAACCTGGGCGGCAGACCGCACAAACAAACACGGGTAAGAGCATCGCGAAAATTATGTAAAATTAATTGCCAGCCAAATTGATGGACGGTCGGGGCTAGGGCTCGGCGGTAGTGACAACCGCAATTGGCAAATAATTGCTTCTATACAACCGAAGCCTATGCAACCGAAGTTACAGCCTGCCAACTGTAATTAAAATAATTGAAATACTCTCTCCATGCACAACAGGCTCGCGGTCTAACCAGACTAAAAACTATACGGACAAATTTTTGAAAATGTTCGACAAGCGCACAATCCATCGGCCACATTTATTGATTGCATAACTCAGTGGCCGAAAGGGGATGATTAGTCGGGGGACTTTGGCCAAAAGCGATTGGCGGCATTGTTGAAATTTATGGATGCATTCATGAGCGATTTTAGCGCATGAAGTGAGATTGATTAGATGCATCTATCAAATATCATCATGCAAAAAATGCTCATAAAATTATTTATTTAAAAGCGAGAATCAAAAGAATTTCATTAAATTTAATATGATATTATATATATTTTCTTCCTTTATTTTTGCTTTGTACCTTAATCTCAACATTTGTATTTAAATTTTTAATCCTTTTAAGTTTGAATTTTTGATATAAAATACTTATTTCCAGTTCCTCGACATTTATCTTAAAATGGACTTACCCTAAAAAGCTAAAAAACATGCCTAGATATTTTTGCAGTCTGTGTTATAAACAAAGCATCTCTATTTGTTTATTTTTTGAAGGGCATTTTTATTGGTCCCTCGGCCGACGGCAAACAATGACAAACCGAAACAACAATAAGGGAACGCATAACAAAGGGCAAGTAAAACTCAATTATCATTCATGGCACAAAGTTAAAGCCCAGTGAAATTGAATGGGAAGTGAAATGGAATTCAAACCGAATGACGTCGCATGCAAATGCCACAAAACTAAGCGAATTCGCCGCTTTTGTAGTACGAAACTGGCGAACGGCAAACAATCAAATAAATTGAATATAAACTCACGTTTAAAAGTGAAAGCAAAAATGGCAGAAAGCGAGAAAGAGCCGGGGGTGCCTTCAAGGAGCGCTGCATCTGTGCCTCGTGCCTTCTCTGGTTACAAATTACTGCCGAGGACGCATGTAAATTGCTGAAAATAAAAACGCGAGAATTCTTTGGCCCGGAGCGGTGCCTAAAACTAGTCAACACTCTGGCGGAATAAAGAAATAACTGAGGCAGTGCCCCGACAATGGGATACCCACTACTCAGTAGGTCAGTGAAAAATATTCCATCTTTCCCAGCTCGTGCTACATGAACTGACAAAAACTTAGTGTGCAGCAGCCTCATGTAGTCAAAGTCAGTTTTTCCCAAAGGACTTTTGCTTGTTACATAAACTGCCTCGACCCAAGTACTCCTTCAAACACTACCCAGTGTAGCGAGGGAATTTTGTCTTAAATTTGCAACAACAGAATGCCTTCGCCCGTAGTTGTTTTTATTTAATTTTCTTTTTACGACGAGCACAGCGGGAAATCAGAGACGTGTGAGGACGTAGCATTCAGCCCGAGGAAATGTTGGGAGCCTCAGAATTTTCTTACCGCAACAGAAACAGCCTCCGGGGAGCATCGTTGGGGGAGGGAAGTGGAATGGAATGGGATTCCCAACAGGAGCATCTGCTTCTTGATGATGTTTGTCCCTAGCCAGACAGATGAACATGCAACTGCCGCTGCTGCGGCTGGCAAGACAGCAATCAGGCAACTAGGAGCCATGAATTCCAAGAATGCAAACATCGCAAATGCTAAACTTTATGTGCCTTGAAGTGAACTTTGCTCAAAGTTTCACCACAGATGAATTCTTTATTAATCAAAGCCATTGAACGGCAATCTTCCTTTGGCCGCAGCGGAAAATGCAGTAAATTAAATTCTACAACCAAGAACAATTTCCCTACAGTTTGAGTAGCTCTATCTTTTTTTAGTTGTCTAACAGCTGCTGAGGAAACTATTATGCAAAAGAGTTAAAAATACATTGAACACTATTGCCAATTTATGCAATTGCAAAGGGGCTGGATGGGGGAGGAGGTGGTGACTCGAGGCAACAGCTGCCATTGCAAGGAGCGGACAACAATGTTGCGTATACGCCGTGTACGACGCAGTTACTTTGAAGTGGGAGATGCTACCAAGCTCTGCCACTTACAAATCATTGAAAATTCAACACATAGCTAATGCGACACGTTGTCTCACTAGCAACACTTTGTTGTGCCCCAAAACAGAGTACTTATATAAATATGTGCAGGGAGAGAAATATAATAAAACTCTACTAAATATTTAAATATTACTTGTGAATTTAACTACTCATTTTTAATATATTAGAAGATTGCAAAATCGATAAAAGGTCACTAAAAAGATCTCACAAGGATCCTGACCAATCTCCCCTGTTTCTCGCCGTGTTTGCTTACACGGATTGGTGCTGTTGGTGTGCGTGTGTGCCACATTGTGCGGCACTTGTTATTAAGTACTTGTGCGCACAATTTTCATCGTAATGACAACCTGCAAGGCAAAATGCCTACGGCAGGCAAGAGCGTCGCACATCGCGTGCCAGGGCCGCGACATCAACTCAAGTGCTTGAACTCAGTTAGGGTGCATTTTGCATTAGGGTGTGTGTGTGTGTGTGTGTGTGTGGTGGGTGGGAATGGGTGGCCAGGGGGAGTACCACGACCATTGGCAGCGAGTCGTACATGTGATTTGCATGTTTAGCGAAATTAGCGCACTAACAACAGCTGCCACCACTATTTCTGCTGCCGATGCTTCTGGCTTCTGCCACCGCTGCTGCTGCTGCTGCTGGTGCTGGTGCTGCTGCTTGCTGCATTTTAATAACTGCAAGCCGGCAAACAAACATTGCGCATACGCCACATGTGCCACACGAATCTGCAGAAGTATGACTGTCCCCCTCTGTGACTATAAACCATTATTAATTTAACCAGAGCCGCACTGTCGAGCCACTTTAAATTAACTTTAATGGCTTCACCCATTGCTAAGCCAATTCCAATTCCATTCGAGGCCGGCCCGAGCATACGTTGCATTCGTTTGCTTAACAAGTCAATTATGGTTTCGGGTTTGGTCATCACGTAATAAATAGAGCGAATAAAATGGTATAGAAATGCACATAACAAAAGCCTAATATGAAAATAGGAAAGGCCTGCTCTTTTAAATGAAATATTTAAATATTTGATAAAGAAATGAAGCCCAAAATAAATGCCTAATCAAACCACTTTATATCATAGCTTGCCTTGTCTTTAAACTGAAAAGCAAAGCAAACAAAAGTGAAAACTTTGCAGGCAATAGCAATAAAAATTATGAAGATTAATGGTAAAAGTAAAATTTGGCTTAGTTCCAAAAATGACCATAAATAATGCGAATTTATTCTGATTTTCCCTTGCTGGTCAGCAGAACAACCTTTAATGAGTCCAAAGCTCCATGAATACTCTTTATTTGTTTAGAATAAGCGGTTAGCTGGAAAAGAAGCTTAAAACTTTCTTACAGCCAACTTCAAACGATAGAGAAGCAAAACACAAACTCAGCCCACAACTGAGATGGCCAATAAGTTAAATGGCTTCGTGGAAAATTTGAATCGTTTTGGGTGCTGCTCAAACAAATCTTAGTAAATTAGTTGAAAATATGCTTAAAGCTTTTGTTTATTTAGCAACCCACACACGTGCGCTCCAAGCAAGATATATATCCATCAAATCCGCCGAGAGCAGTGCTTAATAAGTCATGCGGCGGCCTTATTAGATAATTTCATGATTTATGCATGTGCTGCCTGAGTACTCAGGCTGAGTTCTGCAAACAGAGAGGAATCAGAAAAGGCAAGATGCTGCACACAGCCTGGCAATTACCAAAACTAATCATACATAAAATAATTACCAAGCAACTTTTGTCTACAAATGCCAATATTCTGCCATGATATTTCTCGATGGGCACCAAGCATCAAGACTGAGTTATGAGTTTATATTATATATAAAACTAAAAAAAGTGTATTTTTGTTTATAAAGATATTCGCAGGTTTAAGAGAAAAGCTTTCTGGCAAATGAAATCGATCATATAAAATATTCATTCAACTATTTTATTTTCCTTATTAGGTAGACCTTAACTTTGTTGGACACTTAACTTCCAGGCGCAAGGGCAAACTTAAAAACAATTTGCAAGTTGCCAAGTACATGCTGTTAGGTAAATGAAAATTTAATTTAAATTACATTGACAGTAAGGATATTATTTTTGTTTTGATTACAGGTTGCCGGCATAATTCAGGCTGTTAAATTAATTGAAATACGTATGGCATGTCTTTGTGAGCTAAGTTCAATTAGCCCGAAGCGACCCGCAATAAAGACACGTGTGAAGCCGGTTCGCTGGTACTCTGTCTTGCATACAATATGCCCCCTAATATAGCCCTTATATCGGGGAAGGTGTAATTTTTCATAAATTCAGTGGAAAAAAACGTGAAACTGGAAACTTTTTTGTAATTCCATGCGTGCCACATAACTTTTAGCTCTCGCAATTAAATTAGCCGCCGCTAACACATACACACAGACCAAAAACGTGTCGCTGCTGCGAGTATGCAATAAGTTTTCCATTTCACATATTTCCCTTTCTTTTCATAGCTCTTGTGAATGCTTTATTTTTCTTTTTTGCTTTTTTTAAATAATGTAAACTACAGGGGCAGCTTACACCGCTCTGTGTCATTTTCATTTTACAGCTCGGGGCTTTCCCGCCGCATATCCAAATTGATTAAAAATGTTGCCATAGTTGCTCTAATATTTTTAGTTAACCACCCGCCGCCTGCCTGGCCATATGCACTTCGTATTTCTCTCGCACAGCACAAAAAGGGCGGCAAGGACAACGCAGCGTTGAGAAATATTTCCATTTAAATAATTGATTTTTCGCGTGCATGCATAAGCGGCACCATGGCGTATGAGTAATGCCAAAGTCAGGCTGCATATTTACTTAGCCTTAGAGTATCCCTAAGTGGCAGTTGGCCTTAGTGCACGTCGACACGTGCACATTTTAATAAGCCACGGCTCAAATCCTTGCCAAGTTTCCCCAGTTGAGCTGAAGGCGGGAAAAGCTGGGAAATTGTTGGGATAGGCTTGGCGGTGTTACAACCACAAGCCAGACGAAGGAAGGCGAATTATGAAGATTAATGGTCAATATACAATTTTACCTTCTTCCATGAGTAGTCATAAATATTTAGTTATTTTAGTTTTGCTTTGATTACCAATAGATGTAGCTTTATGGCGTCTAAGCTTAAAAGTATTGTTTTACTTATTTTAGTTCGCTAAGCCATTAATTCTAATATTTATTTAACCAACTTTAAATTAAACCTAATATTAGCTTAGAAACCAAATAATATTGGCGATTTCATAAGAAGACGCTGTTCTTTTTTGTGGATTAAATCCTAGGAAATGTTTGTTCCTTTGATCTAATTTCCTATCACTTCCAAAAAGGTCATCAACCGACTCCGGCTTGGGCTCCACCTAATGAAGGATGTCGCCTCGGGGTCTGGTCAGCAAGTTACGCCGCACTTGGTCTCGAAATGATCTGCCAACATATGTGGCCTGCCAAGCTCCTTTTGCAATTTCCCAAATTCTCCATTTTGAGGCAGGTCATCGTGTGCATATGCGGCCGCAGGCATTGAACTTTTGCAATTAGGGGCATTACCTAGCTGGGCGGAAGCGGAAGGCATCAGGACTCCGAGCCCCGGACTAGAGTTCGAGTCTTGCTGGCTGGCTGCCCTCTGAAGGGGGGCTGGCTTACGAACTTGCTGGGCGACGGCTGCCCTGAAATCTGTTTCAAGTCGAAATGGGTCGACTGCACTCAATGGCAACCGACGTGTGGATGCCACTCGGTTTTGTGCCATGCCAGGGCCTCACTTGGCCACATTTTCGGTTGGGTTTTTTGTTTCTTTATTATTTCTTGGTACATTTCCACAGCCCGCCATTTTTGATCAAGTGCATTTCTGCTGAAAAGCTAACGAAGTAGAAACCCAAGCTGCCTGAATTTTGGTGAAAGGTGTAGAACAAAATACTCTTAAAGTTTTGTTTATTTAGGCTAATACAAGTGTACAGAAATGTTATGATTGGCTTATATATTATGTAATGCTTACAAATTATTTACCACAGTAACAAATTTAATAATACAATAATTAGAATTGAATTGTATTTCCCTAGTTTGTCCTTATTTGCACAGTTTACAATACTTTTTTTAAGCCTTATCCCTTTGTTTAATTCCGAAAGAGCATCTGCTCTTTGCCATCCTTCGACTAGTAGATCATGCCTGCTTTTTGATTATTTATTTGGTTTGCAATGGCAAAACGGCAGAGTGTGGCAGTAAGTGAGTCCTCCATGGCTCCTCCTCTGTCACTCTCCAAGTGGGTCATTGAACAGAGCCCCACTTCCTACCCATCAGCCTCATCCCTCGCCATTTCCTGCCGGAGAAAAGTGGCATATGTTCGGCCGACCCGACTCCGTATCTCTGGGCAACAATCAAATAGTCACTAAGCATATAAGCCACTTGCACATATCCCCCGCTAATTAATGAAAACAATTAGTAAATTAGCTTTGCCATTTCCGCTCACTGTCAACAAAGCATGGAGGAGGATAATAACATAAACATAAAAACGCAAACGTTGGCAATAAATGCGAATTTCTATGCCCGAAATATTTATGCTAATTGAACTTGTTTACCCGTGCGTGTGGCCCAACATATTTGTATCTCTCTGAGTAACCATATATATAAGAGAAAAGTGCACTGAAAAAACCGAGTTCAATATAAAAGGTGTAACTAGAAGAATAAATACATATTTAATATAATGCATTTACAATATTTTCTTTAGAAGGATGACTACTCCTGGCTGAAGTTTCATATAAATTGTATGTCTGTTTTTTTTTATTTTTTTTGTGTATATGTCTATAAAATATATATAAAGAAGCAGAAACGTTAAGCTGACGTCTCCAATTTGGTTAGTTTGTGTCTAAAAATGGCCGCAGGTTGATATTCAAGCTGGGACCCAGACAGACTCTGATTTCTTGTGACAACAAATGGAATCGGGCAGGGCAAATATGTATTTTATATTTGTTATATTTATTTCGTAGCCAAATGCGGCTGCCAGATGAAAACAAAAGTATTGCAAGGTATCCCAGCTTCGCAGACTGAGAAAAAAGGCAACTAACTGTAGTAGCCCTAAGCATATCTGTTTTATATACTTTATTAGCCCTAAGCATATCTGTTTTGTATATACACACAGACAGCTTTTTATAGCAGCCCTAAACTTTACCAATCGTAATTTTGTACTTATAGGATGTTACTGAATTAAAATTATACGGATCAGGAAGCTATATCCTATACATTTCATATGAGCGATTGGGAAATTTTTGAGATAAATTTATAAAACTTTGGTTAATTTAAGATGATATACTTTTAACTACATTTTCAAAATTTTTTTGAAATCGGACCAAGAATTCATATAGTTTTCAGCAGAAGAATCTGAAAATTTTTGCCATTAATTGTATAAAAAATGGATTTAAAAAACTTTACACATTTCTAAATTTTCTTTTAAGATTGTATCTTACCCAAATTACTATATTTAATTTGATTTGATATTTATCAGTTAGCATAAGAATACAGACATTATTACAGCTTTTTTCATACAAAATGTTGTCATCTTTTATTACAAAAATCAAGAAATGTGGTCAAATGTGGCATTTCTCACAATATGCAATTGAATAAATATTAAATGCTGTAAAACACACAATAGGTGGGACTAGGTGGGACTCACTTTATATACCTTTTGAAAGATTGCATTTTAAGTAAGATTTTAAAATTTTTTGGAAGACACTTTAAAGCCAAACTACAAAATTATAACAGCGAGTATAAACATTTCACAACACAAAATAGATACTACAAACTCCACTGATTCAAAATCATTAAAAAAAATTGTACCAGTTCTTGTTTTTTTATTGAGTTTTTTTTTAAATTGAGAATTGTAATAATTTCGGCACTTTTACTTTGTCCGAACGCTCGCGTGGGAACAGCTGCCTTTGGAAGCTTCTTATGCAAGGGTGCGCCACCTATAAAGATTTCGAATATGCTTTGTTGATGGTCACTCTATTCTTTATCCATTGCGGCCAAAATCACATTATTTGGTTAACTTTTAAAAAATTGGTTTGGAAGAATTGAAAGAACAAAAATAAATTAGAGCCAGTCTTGCGAGTGATCTCGAACACAACGGACGTATTACTCTGCTACAACATCAGAAGTGGTCTCGAAAACCTCGTGCCAAAAGCCATTCTTGCAAAACAAAACAAAAATAAGAGAATAAAACTAATATGGATCCAATAAACGCAAATGTTTTTTCGAGCAACCAACTTCGAAATTGGTGTTCGGTCTTGAACCTATCTACTCATGGTAGTAAAAGCACTTTGGCAGCTCGACTGAGTGAAGTGCAATTTCGTGGAAAATATCCAAGTCTACCAAACGATACAGGACTTGTTAATATAAGGCGACAGTTAACATTGAAAGAAACTGAGATCGCACAGAATGTTCCAGAAGAAAAATCAAATGAAACGTTGATCGGCGAAAGAGAAAACGAAGCAAATGAGACGGCATACGACGACGAAGGAGAGAATGAATCAAATGATATGGCAAACGACTACGAAGGAGAGAATGAAGCAAATGAGATGGCAAACGACGACGAAGGAGAGAATAAAGCAAACGAGATGGCAAACGACAACGAAGAAGAGACAGAAGCAAATGAGATGACAAATGATGGCGAAAAGGAAAAGACAAAGATAAAGAAAAGATGGCAGAAGACGAAGACGAAGGAGAAAGAGAGGGAGACGCAAACGAAGAGTCAAATGATGAACAAGAACGACAAGCAGAAAGATCGAAAGAGAGCAGACAAAGGAGACAAAGCTAAGACAGAGAAGCAGCTTGGTATTTTAAGCGTCATGCAACAGAAGTTGGCAATGGAGAACGAATTTCAGCGAGAAAAACTCAAATTACTGACCAGAGAGTTGGCGTTAATGAACTTTGAACGAGAACTACTGCGGAGAGAAAATTGTTTGTTAAGAGCGTCTGCGAGAGCGAGCGAAAGGGATACAGTAAACAATGTTTCGAAAGGTGATGAAATTCATTTCCAGAGCATAAAAGAAATGCTGCCAGATTTCGACGGCAAAACAAATGTTAGTGTCTGGCGTGCACATATAAATCTGATAAGTTCAACTTACGGATTGACTGAGAATAAGATACGGTCTGCTTACCAAAAAGAAGTTCCTGGTTGATCCCGTGCGCTTAGGTCCGTATTGAACGTCGTCCTTATTATCGGCCAAATCCTCAACACTGTTGATGGGACTTGTGGATTTCTCGATGGTCAAAAAGGCAGCCAGGTTGGCCGTGTAGGAGGATACCATAACGAGGGTAAAGAACCACCAAATAGCGGAGATTGTGCGGGTACTTAGGGCTCTAAGAAAATAGGTAAGAGATTATGTTAATTAAATTTGTATATAAATATCGTGTATATATTTCTACTTGAGAGCAATTTCCGATCCTTGCTGCAGCAAAGCTCCGGTGGTGAACCATAAGGAATTGTTGATGGTAAACTGATTCTCCAGCTCCTCGGGTTCCTCGATGCAGGGATATGGGTTGTCCCACTCGGTGGGCGAAAGACGCCCCAGAATAAAGAAACAGAGCGAGACTCCCACATAGGCTACGCCCAGGTAAAGCCACACCTCCGATGAAAATGCGTCCATGAAGGAGAAAAGAGGGGGTGGAGCCTTCTGGGGTTTCATACAAAATCGCTATGCCTGGCATCAGAAGTAAATCAGAATCAGTTAAAAAACTGCATATCTATTTAAATACTTGATCTCACCCAGATTCATGAAGGGTATAGAGAAATCTATGACTTCCTACCTCTCCGATGTAATGGTGAGATCAGTGATGGCCAAGTCAGGTCGCTAATGTGAAAATATTTGTCAGTGTGGGGCCAATCGATGCTGTCATCAACTTACCCCTTCAACAATTTCCTTGAGCATTCCAGTGGTGGTGTTTGTGGTCTTATTGAACGAACCGTAGTCATTGCCGCCGCCATGAAATGTAAAGTTAAATCCCAGCTTGTCGGCCAACTCTTTGATTAAATACACTCCGTAGCCCTGGTACTGATTGTTACCAATAAGTGTGTCAATGCTCTCCACGAGACTGGCATATGGCTTGGTCTGAAATTTAGGTTTTTCTCAGGTACTAGGAAAGTACAGTTTAGTTCAGTTAAACTCACGGCAACAGAGATTAAAACCTTGAATGTTTTGTTGACCAGCAACCCGTCATCGATGTCATTCAAGTTGATCACTTGTGGTGGCCGCTGAAACTCAAAGTCCTTGCGGTCTTCCCAGGTGCCGACCTTGACCAGTTAGCTTGTCTGCAGCTCAATGACACCGAAGGTGAATCCCTTGCGCACATTGCGCCCGGTGATTATTTTTTCCTTTATCTCCAACTGCAATGGATTTCATAAGTTCTTAAGATTTAAATGGTTTTTGGGTGTTAACCTACCGATCTCATATAATTTCTGAAGGTGGAACCATCGCGCTGGACATTGTCGTGGCGCTCGGAGCAATTGAGCATCTGGGGTTGATTGGAAAGGTTCTTGGTTGTCTCCGCAATGACTCTCACAGCATCGTAGGTAGAGAGCGTCGGCTCGGTAAGAGTCGCCGTCGGCTGTTGATGAATCGTTGATGACAGAGACAAGTGGAACTGCAGGGATATAATAGCAAAATAGTATATAGTAAATACACACATATTTGTAATATATATATATTATCGGAGGAGCTGCCCCAACGGTGGAGCCCTATCCAGCAGCAGCCGAGCTATCAGCAGGTACCGTCTTCGCCGGAATGGAATCGCTCTTGAACTTGGCTTTTTTGCAACGCGATCAGAGGCTAGATATTGCACGGCCCATATCTGTCTCCAGTTGAACTTCTTTTCTCCTTCCTTTCTCTTAAGACTCTTACTTACCTCCTTTCCCTTTGCTTTAACTAATTTTCCAAATAGTTAGGCACTAACTTACACTCCTTTCTAGAACATTTACTAATTTAAACTTAGACATTTATTAACCAAACTTAATACTTTACTTAGGGGAATTTATTAGGACATTCTAGAGAGTTTTTAAATTGTTTTGGAATAATTTTGGTAAAAAAGTATTGTTATTTAGTTTGCAAATAAAATAGGCAAATTTTTAAATTCTCAAACGAAATTTGAAGTCGTCTTGAGTTCATTCTTAGCTCAAATGAAATGATTTATAATCATAAAACCATTTTTGATCGTTTAAATAACCTAATATTCCACATATATTTTTTCTATGGATCTCTTGATTAGTATCTCTTTATATTAGTATCTCTGTATATTTCGACATAAAATTAGTATATCTGTACTAACTAATGTAATGCACGCATAGAGCTTTACTAACCGTTGTGTATATAGTGAAATGTTTATGATTATTCTGAGTCAAACAAATGTCCCGTCCCGCTGGACTTTAGTCTTTAGACAACGCATGAGAATTATGGATGAAGTAGACTTTATTCTTTTATTCTCAGCTTAAGACTGAATTTCGGTGACAATATTTCTTACATTTAATTGGGAACAAGCTCTCCCGTTTAATGGTATGTGTTTGTGTAAAAAATTGGGAGAGCGGCATCGCTTAATGGTATGTGTTTATGTAGCGGAGAGCTGCATCGCTTACTCCGGGTGCAGGTGTTCACAGATCGTGGGATCTGATTATTCAGCATATTCCCATTGTAATGTGAACATGTCACTAACCAACACTTAAATCGAAACTGAACCACCCAACCTCTAACTAAGGTCTTCTCTCTATCTATTCTCGATTTCCAACATACTCTATCTGTCCGTCTACATCCAATGTGTATGCACATCAAACTATGTACTCAAACCATAACCTGTGATCGAAAACATGACACCACCATGCATGCTGCACCACAATCGAGCAGCAGCAGCAGCAGTACGGTGCTCCGTCCTACAATGGCTACCCGCAACAGCCACCGCATCAGCAGCAGCAGCCTGCGCCACAGTGGCAGCAGTCTCAGCCTGTGACTCAGGCTCCCTTCCAGCAGCAGCCACAGTGGAACCAGCAACAGCAGCCTTCGTAACAGACTTCACCGTACCAACAGCAGCAGCAGCAACAGCAGCAGCTTGGCCAGCTGCCCTACTCGCAGGATTAGACCGATCAGCGCCTACCGCGGTGCCAGTTCCAGTATCATTACCCTGCGCAAGGAGCCAGTTTACACTTCGCAGTCAGTCGTCAGCTATGTGTGAATTGAAGTGTTATTTTGTATTTATTATTCAATTTATTTTTAATCAATTGTTATTCCAGAAGGCATCAAATTGCGCGGAGTAGAAGACCCCCTTAAGATGAAGTTTAAATAATTGATGTCCGCCCCCACCCACTAGACGATGAGGATGTCGTTGTTGTAGCGCCGCAGAGTGGCTGCCAGGGTCTGCCAGTTAAAGTTGGCACCGGTCCACTGCTGATCCAGAACGGGCCAGCCGCCCAGCTCCCGGATACTTATCCGCACACTTGTGTGCAGTGGCTCCAGACCCCGCCTGGCCAGTAGCTGGCTGTTTACGCAGGAGCGATAGAGATTTTTGGCTTTTAGCTGGGCGTCTTGCTGGGTCTGGAGCAGGTTGTTGGTGGCCTTTCCGTGTTCTGGCTCCTCGGTGTCCGATTTGTCCTTGGACTTCTCCTTTGCAGCGATTGGGGGTGCAGCAGCTTCCTCCTCTTTGGTCTTCTCCCGGGTGGCATCGATGAGGCGTTTCCGCTTGGTTCCGTTGGTGTATCGCTTGTACCGCACAAGCACGCGATTGAGCAACTGCCTGTGGCTGACGATGTGCCTCTTTAGGCGTTCTGCCGCAGTTCCGCCGTCTGGTCCGCCTCGCCCTCGCCCTCTCCCTGCTCGTTCAGCTTGAAGAGCGTGTTCCGTACGCGGCTCTTCCTCGGCACAGCTGCTGGAGCAGGCGAATCATTCTTCTCCAGGAGATTGCGCAGCACTAGGTCAAGGCTTTCGCGCAGCATTTCAAAGGTGTCGAAGCCAGCCTTGTCCTTGGGTATCGGGTGCAATTTCTCCCAGTTGCCACAGGCGTACTTGTAGAAATCCACGCAGGGACCCACTTTCTTGTCCATGTAGCGCTTCATGGTCATGGCCTGAGCCATGCGGATGCCCTCGCGGGTGCCCTCCTCGTTCCAGAAGCTCTGCAGTGCGGCAGAAGCATCTTGGATTTGAGCCTCCTGCTCTTGATTGGCTTCGCCGGAAAGGCTTTCCGCCCCGCGGCGTTTCCTGTGCTGCCTGCGATGCTCCATCCAGTAGGCAGCCTCGTCCTGGAAGCGCTTCTTCTGGGGCACATTGGGGTTGCCGCCCAGGGGCTAGATGTCCAGGTCAATGCCGAGGCACTCGCGCGGAATACCCTGCGGCAAAAAGGAGTCCTTCATCAGCGTGCTGCGCTTCTCCAGTTCCAGGGTCTCGTCGATCGCGGTCCGCAACCACGAGCTCTTGATAGGATGGACGTCTGTCCGCTGGCAGCAGGAACTCCTCGTTGATCAGGTCGTTGTAGGTGCTGCCCTCGTAGTTCTCCAAGTAGTTGGGTACCTTTGCGGCGGCGGACTCCCGGCGCTCGCGCTTCCTCTGCTCGTTCAGCTGCAGAGCCTCCAGCATCCCGTCCAGCCGCATGATCAGGATGAGCACCAGCGTCAGAGGCAACATTACCACTGGAAGCAGCAAAAGAAGTTTGCAGCAGGTCAGGCCGGGGCACCACTGCACGCGACCCGTCCGCTGATTAACACCTAGTCCCAACTTCACGCTCCGATCCTTGGACGGATGCGTATTTGCAGCAGGAGCTGGAGATCCGTGTACCGAGGGCATCGCTAGCATCAGCTGGCTGTGGCGACTCATCCCACGAGCTGCCGTAATTGAGGAGCTCGCTGGCCTTTATACTTTAATTAAACGCAATTTTCGCGCGACGCAGTTTGGCGAACCGAACGGGACGTAATCTAAACCGAGAATGGAGAGACGGAGAATGGCAGCCGGAGACCGGAGGCCGGATTTCGGAGACCAGCGATGGGAGGCTGGAGATCGCGGAGCAGAGACTGGACGGCACAGAACTGCGGCCGAGTAGCGCTCGCATTGCGAACTGAAAGCGGCCGCATGGGATGCGCAATCACGGCGCGCGACGGTATACCAGATCGTCAAATTCGCACAAGCGCCAATATGATGTGCTTTAAGGCAAAAGACGAGATGCTGTCGGCATTGCAGCACGTTAGTTTAGTAGCTCCAAGATCTGGAGGAGCTCTCAAAAATCCTGGGAAAACTGAGAAGCCAGTTTTTCGGTGCTACAATTGCAATTGTTTGGGGCATGTTGCCTCAGATTGTCGCAAACCCAAAAGAGAAGTTGGAGCCTGTTTTGTGTGCGGACAGATGGGTCACCTTGCTGCAGCCTGTGACCAGAACAAGAAGACGTTCAGCTCCAGTAACCCGCAACGATGATTATGTAGGGTATTTCTTTTTCGAAATAGAGGGTAATATTAATGAACTTTTTTTTATAGAATGCCTCTTAGACTCAGGCAGCCCAAGTTTTATGAAGAAGAATTGTGTCCCGGCTAGCGTCATCTTGAAGCCAGCACCCCCAGTTTTGGTTTAAACTCTAGCAAGTTAATTGTTATTGGACAAATTTTTCTGTTCATTACGTTTAATAATAAAAGAATAAAAATTTAAATGCTGGTTCAAGATGACTCAATGTTTGGAAAAGTCGTTTTAGGTCGAAACTTTTTTAATGCAAGTGGCGCTAGAATTAAGTAGAACGAAGATGAGGTTAATTTAACTAATGAAAATACAAATGAAAGTGCATGTATAATAAATTCGAACGATATGGATGATTTCATAGCAACAATTTGTATGATTGAATATGAACCTGATAATGAAAGTGCGATAGTA
>VNJU01001701.1:0-14044 GCA_008042675.1 Drosophila seguyi
TCATCCTGTCACAAAGGGTTTGCGGGAATTTACCCGTGAACGCTAAGGCAACATCATCCGCGTATGCCACAACCCGACAGCCGCCCACCTCTATGCCCTGTAGCAGTTCGTTGACCGCCACATTCCATAGTAGAGGGGAGAGGACTCCGCCCTGGGGGGTACCTTTGACTTGTCTGGAGATGGTTGACCACCCCAGTGTTGCCTCCACCGTCCTGCTACGCAAGATCCGGTTAATGAGACCCACTGTGTGTTGATCAACCCCCAGATTAGTCAATGCCGTTGTTATTGAGCCTGGAAGGATGTTGTTGAAAGCGCCCTCTATGTCTAAGAAAGCGACAAGTGTGAACTCCTTTTCGTGGAGCGATTTATCAATTATAAAGGTGAGCGAATGGAGTGCTGTCTCTGTAGATCTACCTCCCCTATACGCATGCTGGCACTCTGATAAGAATGATTGGGGAATAGTGATTCTTAGGTGAAGACTAATGAGTCTCTCCGAGTCTTCAGTAGAAACGAGGAGAGACTTATCGGCCTGTAGTCCTTGGGTGTGCAGTGCGAAGGCTTGCCTGCCTTGGGGATGAACACCACTTTTGAGCGGAGCCATCCGCTCGGAATGACCCCTGTACCGAGGATGATCGAAAATATCAGACGAAGCCATGGTATGGATAGTTCGGCTGCATAGCTAAGCTGTGCAGGTATGATTCCATCCACCCCTGGGGATTTGTATGGACTGATGCTATTGATAGCCCACTTTATATTCCTTACACTAAGGATGTATACCATGACGGACGGACCCCGCCATGTCGGGGGGTTGGGCGGCGCGCCTAGCTAGATTGAAGGACTGCCTAGATCCTTACACCACCAAGGTGGTTTCTTCCCCGTCTTCCCCCCGTTCCTACTACGGGGGCAGGACCTATCCAGAGCCGTGCTGCAGGCATCGGTGAAGGTTTTAACTAAGTGCTCCAGCCCCTCTGGACAGTAGTCCGAGTTGGTTGGGGCTGGAGGGGGTTTTAGTATCCTACTTAGCAGGGATCTATATTTCGCCCAGTCGGTCCTCCGGGAGTTCCGGAAGGTGACTGGGTTAAACCTATCGAAGTTTAGCGTAAATTGGATGTATCTGTGCTCGGAGAAGGAGTGCTTCTCCAGCCCCCTCCACGACTTCAGGGTATCCTTAAGGGATTCAGAGAGCAGGGTGATATCAAGTACCTCCCTGCGGTTTTTGTTAATGGAGGTGGGTTCGTTACCCGAATTTCCCACCAGTAGATTAGATACAAGGATAAAATCAAAAAGAGACTCACCCCTGTCATTGGTGTCAGTGCTTCCCCACTGATGGTGGTGCGCATTAGCATCGCACCCAATAACTAGGCCCATACCCAGTCTTCTGCCGTCCTCAGCGACTTTCATCAGGGTTTCGGGAGTGGGGTCCTGGTCGTGTCCCAGTAGGCTATGCAGATCCGGAGGGATCCGGCTGGTCCCTCCAAACATGCGGTCACGAAGTCTTCATTACTGAAATTGGGTAGCAAGAAAAGAGTTAGATCCTTCCTGGCGAGTATGCAGGCGCGCGTTTTACCTGTAGTAGGGGCTGCGTACAGCCTAAAGCCAGCTGGCCTCAACCCCAGGATTCTGTCGGTGCCACCTTCCGCCAGGTGGATAAGTAGGACAGCGGAGGCTGCTTTACTGTGGTGGAGGTTTATCTGCAGAAACGTCAACGACATTCTGCTTCCTTACCTCCACCACCGTAGTGTCGGCGTCCGAGGTCGGCTCGTCTAGCCCGTCCTCCTCGGACATCCCAACTTCACGCAGGCCCCTGCCAGCTCGCTCTCTTCGGAGACGTAGCCCTCAAGGATGTCCTCCTCATCGGACAAACCTTCGGGTGCCTCCTCAATCCGAGGGCCCTCAACATCAGGGTCCTCTTCTTTATCGGCCCGCTAGGCGTCGGCCTTATAAACTCGCACGGCCACACTATCGAAGCCGTACCGGAGAATCCCCCCGTTCTTCCTCAGCATCTCGACTGTCCCCTCATTAAGAGTCAGGACAACCTGACGCTTCGGACCAACGGCCTCCTCTACCTTGGCCACTCGCCAGTCAGAGGAGGGGAGGTCGGGGTTACTCAGCTGCAGCAGCTTAAGTATTTTCTCCGGCTCCGCTGGCTTCTGTGTCAGTCACGCCCGAGCCCTTGGCTTGCTGGGGATCTTGTCCTAGTCCACGGCGACGAGCTTCGCACCTGGGTATACTTCACCCAATCCTGCGATGGCCCTCTTATAAAATGCGACCGATTGCTCGTCTTCGCACGCAATTACTTTTATGCCTCCCTGATGCCAACCGGCATCCTCGCAGCGAGGCAGTGCACCACCAGATGCCAACAGCTCCTCCACGAACCTGCTGTGCAGTTCCCCAACGATCTGGGATGCTGGGATGGGGATGGTCCGCCACGGTAGAGCCCGCATACCGTGGTAAGCCTAGTTTAAACTGATGGGTTGGCCGGTCCACCAGAATTCGCATATTTGAGTCCAAGCACCCCACGGACACGCATCCCTCGGCACATGCTGTTCCACCTTGGATTGGGGTAATTTTTTGGGCAGGAGTTTTCTTCTCCCCGCCCGACTACCATTCGTCAGCATCCACAGCAGAGACATGACCTACTGGGACCTGCTTCCAGCTGCCCTCACGGAGAGAGTATAGTCGCACTTCCAGCGGTACGGACAGTTGCGGCAGGCGATTTCTCACCCGTTGTTCCCCCTGTACGCCCGCTGGCTGACGGCCCAGCATTTTATTAACAGATAAGGAATATCGTGCAGTGGAAAATTCCTGCACATACATAAGATCGTTCCCATGTCTGGGAGCATATGGCCACTGTGTTGGTCTAGTTAAACATAAGACTAGAATATGTGAATTTCATGTTAGCGACCTAAGCTAGGACTTAAAGATATAAAATTCAGTTTGAAATATCAACTCGCAGATGAAGACCTTGATATTTAGTGCTTTCAGGGGTCGACTTATATGGTGGGACTTTTAAAAAGAACAGATGGTTCTTTCACTCAAGACCTAAAGGAAACGCTTGAGCATTTGCTTCAGGTGGATATCCCAGAGTCTCAAACCAACACGCACGGCGAACCAGATGGGTTCACCCTCCATCGAACAGGCGACAATGTCAGCTGGGCAGTCAAATCTTTTAGCCCTTTTAAAGCCCCGGGGCCGATGGGATTTTTCCAGCCTTGCTACAAGACAGCATTGAGATAATTATTTCACCACTTGTCAGTCTGCTTAGAGTCAGCTTTGCATGGGGATATATACCACAATCTTGGAGGAGAGTCAAGTTGGTGTTTATTCATAAACAAGGCAACCGAGCTCTTGACCAACCCAAGTCATACAGACCGAGTAGTCTTTGGTCTTTCTTTCTCAAAACTGCGAAGCGGCTACTGGACTTGCACGTGAGGTGCACTCTCCAGGCCACCAAGCCGGTACACAAAACCCAATTTGCCTACATTAAAGGCGGATTGACGAAGGTCGCTCTTCACCACATAATCATCAAGATCGAGAAATCTTTCAAATCTAAGGAAATTGCTTTGTGCTCCTTCCTGAACGTGGAAGGTGCTTTCGATAAGACTGGGTTTCAGTCAATCTTTAGAGTTCTATCTCGCAGGAACATTGGCGCAGTTACCGTAGCCAGGATAGAAGCTATGTTACGAAAACGAGAAATATCTTTCACATTAAACGCGACGATGGGCAGTATTAACGCGGCCAAAGGGTGTCCACAAGGAGGAGTGTTGTCTTCTAGAACTCCTAGAAAAACTACACAGCCAAGGATTCGATGCCATTGAATATGCAGACAACTTGGCCATTGTAGTCACATGGAAGTTCGGTAGTACTGTCACCGAACTGATGCAAAGGAGACTCAATTTGGTTCTCGACTGGTGCACAAACGTGCGTCTTGTTCTAGATAAGCGTCTTAACTTGAACTCGCACCCAAACAAAACGATTACCAAGGCCTCACATGCTTTGTGGTAATTTTTTTTTGGTATTCATGTTTATTTTCACTAAATAACTAAAAGCCCTATAATACATACATAAACATAATTAACATTAATAACTTAACATTTACATTAAGGTGGAATAAGAACTAAGGACTAAGGACTACGCGCCGTGCGGTACCGCCGCCTGGCATTGCTACGCGTGCGCGGGGACCCCTAATCCGTCTGCTCCATCCGCCTTCTCTTTAAGGCCCTGAGCGTCTTTAAGACGTGCGCGACAAAAGTGGCTGCCGCATCCCATGATAATTGCTCCCTCAGCATCGTCGGCACCAATGAGTCCGTGCTGATAGTGCATCCTGCTACCCCATCCTGCCTCTCCAAACCGAACCTGCGCCGAGCCATACTCCGGGCACCAGTTTTCTTCGTGTCCGAAGCGCTTCAGATAGCTGTAGAAGTAGCCGTGTCCGCTAAGCGCCTGGGTAAGGTAGAAGTCAACCTGCCCGTGCGGCCTGTGCACCCATTGCTCCAGGTTTGGGATGAGGATGTGGGTCCATCGGCCCATTGAAGAGGAGTCCCATCTGGACTGCCAACTATCTATGCTTCACCTCCTAGCGTCACCTCCTACCGTCGGCTCTGGGCCGCTTCGCTGCCACCATGTTCAGCGAGGCTGAGAATATTCCACTCCTTTCCTTTACAAGTTCCGCCCACATCGGCGCCGCGTAAATGATCTGGCTCTATGAAATAACTCCCCAATGAAATAGGTCCCCAAACAAAAAATGAAATAATTCCCCAAACTTTGGGAACTTATTTCATAATGAAAAAACTCCCCAATTTTAAGAGAAATGACACATGGAAAAATGAAATAAGTCCCCAATAGAATACAACGACAACGATTTTTTGGGAAGTTATTTCATTTCATTTTCATTTTTTTTAGATTAATGAAATAAGTCCCCAAAAAAATGAAATAAGTCCTTAAACCAGATTTTTTTTTGGGGACTTATTTCATTTTCGTTTTTATTGACATTCAATAAGTTATTGGAAACCGAAGTAGTTCTGGTGCTAACGGTAACAACACCAACACACATTTTTGAAGGGCTCTCCTCAAGCCTTCCTCATAATCCGTTATTATTGTTGAAAGCTCCATATCGAAAACATTTTCCTTTATACATGTTAATAATTTTTTATAGCACTGTTTTTTTTATTATTCATTAAAACGACAAATATGGGAAATATCTAAAAATTAATGTTATTTTTTACAAATTGTAGTTTTTAATCTAAGCAATACAGGCGAAAATTAGGATTTATCGTAAAGTAACATTTTTAAGACATTTATTAGCAGTGGAAAGCTTTCTACGTTAACCTCTTACATTCTGATAGGAGATAGAGAGGGAATTTGTTAGTTTTTCGGGGCGGAATTTGCAGCCATAGAGAGCGTAGAGGTCTGATCGGGCCTAGGAAGAGTAATTCCAACGGGCCGCCTTTTCTTTTTCTTCGCTTCGTACTCTTTGACAACCACATACTCTGGCCAGAAATTGCTAGAGCATAAGTGTCAAAGAGTTAATTTGGGACGTTTATTTTAAACGATTAAATATCCCTATCCCTAAATTTTTCCACCTATATTTTTTCGGCTCTAACTTTGCCTTGGATTAAGGCAATAACATCTTCTGATGTCTGAGAAGGGGAGAGCCGCGATACAAAAATCTGTTTCATGGGTGGGACAGCTATAAGGGCTTTTGGCGATACAGATTGCATGTCTGCATTGCCAGTATCGGACGGTAGTCCGGGCCTGACACCCTGGGCAGGCAAATTAGCAGGGCTTTGAGGGGTCAATATTTGAAGCCCCCAGAGGACAAAAGATCACCGTGGGTACGGTCACCCCCGCAACAAAAAAGATTTAAATAAAACAACGGTTGTTTTTATAAAAAAAAAAAAACAAAAACCGAGAGCCCAAGATGAGAGAAATCTTTTGATGTATCATATAATACAATTTTCAAAATACATATACTTGCATATATTTATACTTTTGCAGGGTATTATAATTTTAGTCAGAAGGTTGCAATGCAGTGAAGGATACTATAAAGTATTTATATATTCTACGCAGACTAGTCCCTCAGTTTTGAAGCTATCTGAATGAAACTTTGCAGATAGTCTTCTATTTGCTCTCACTACTATATAAGTCGGAGCGGGCCAGATTGGACGACTATATCATATAGCTGCCATAGGAACGATCGGTAAATTTTAATAAAAGAAAACCATAACTTAGCCAATTTTCCACATAATTTCATAAAATTTGAGACATGGCCATTTACAGAATTTCAGTTTTAATTTTATCAAAATCGGACTAATACATATAGCTGTCATAGGAATATATATTTCTGTTTGGCTTTGTTCCTCGCAACATTTAGTTCGCTCGCAACATTTTTCGTTAGCAACATTCTTCGCTGGCAACATTTTTGGCTCGAAAAATTCAGTTAGAACATTTTTCTTCTTCTTCTTCTTACTGCAAAGGTATATAAACTTCGGCATGCCAAAGATAGCTTCCTTTCTTCTTTTTTTCATAGAGGTAAATTTAAAACAAAATCCGTAATGTAATTTTTGTTTTTATTTTTATATTACCCCTGCCTTAAATATAATATCACGTGCAGGCATCGGTATTACAAGCTAAAGTATCACATTATTCATATATCGCAAAAAAATTTTCCGATGACGTAACGTATAGAACATACATATTAGAAACTTTTGTCCCAGGAATGTTCCAAGTCGTATTTCACAATTTTTTCTATTATCTTATTATTAATCACCTCCCTCACATTGGTTGACCATAGAAAGTCATAATGGTTCCAATCAGAGTACGGAATTCGATAAAGTTGGGCGCAGGGTAACAATGTGGCTAGGTACTCCACGTCCTCTACTGCTGACATATAGTCATTGTCGCTATAATACATGTCCACGCAACTTTTTATGTTTTCAACATTATATGAAGGTGGCGTAGCTTGCTGGTAGATTATTTCATTCTGCTCACGCCCGTGGTCGTACTGGCGGAAATCGCCTGAGGTGTAAAGCTGTAGGTAGTGAATAATCTGACTGGTGGATGCTCCAGCCGGGTGGGTTGCACAGACATCTGTAAGCAATGTCTGGAACAGGATGAATAAGTCTTAAGACTGAAATGAGAATTATCTTTACCTGGTTTAGATGCTGTGTGCCCCAGCCTCCGATGAAGTCCAGCAGCCCAGAGCACAGAAACTTAAGCATTGAGCCCTCGGAGCAGACATGCTCACACATCAGCTTCTGCACACCTGTAATGGGTAGCAGTTCCATGCTTCCAAGAACCCAGCTTAAAAACGAAGGAGAGCCCAGGAAAATGCCACCCAACTTTGAAAGAATGAAAGAATGGTTGCGCATGTAAGCGATGGGTGCCAATAAGTGCACGGACCGTACTTTCTCGTTATACGAAGGCAGAGAAGACATCAAAACGAAGAACGTGGTGGTGCCCTGCGAGTGCCCCACAAAGTGCAATGAGCTGGAGTGGCTCTCCGCCAAGGCATAGTCCAACATGGCCGCTAGGTCATAAACCCCAATCTCATGCCAGCTGAAACGCCAGAAATCAGACGTATCCGGATGAATGTGCTTGTGCTGGCGAGAGTACGTGTTGCCCCGAGCATTTCCAAGCCATACGTCGTAACCAGCGTCAGCAAACATGTATGCCAGCGACGATTCCGGTCCATTAATAATCCAGTCGTCCGAAGCACATAGGATGCCATGTTGCAGAAAAACAACAGGTCTTTGAAGGGAGTCATTTGACTGTTGATGCTTTGGTGATGTAGGTATGCGGTAAATGGTTAGGATGTAATCGTCTGACGTGTGCACTGTGTGTTCTTCCACCGGGTAGTTGTGGTTCGTTATAAGTAAAGCCTGAAAGATTTGTTCGCATAGAAATAAAAGAAACTATAGTTAAGTACCTTCGTGACAGAAATACATAAGCCAACTAGCATCTAATGCCGATCATATTTATCTCTCTCTGCATATCAGTAAACTTTAAAGCTTAGATGTAAGTGGTAAAAATTAGTCTACACGCAAAGAAGATATCTTCCGTAGGCCGGATTTTACACACTCGTACATACGCATATGTATATATTAAAAAACAAGAAAAATATACATTTATTTATAAAATTTTTAAATAATTTTTATGAAATCTACAGAAAACAGACTATCTAAAAAGTATTCTTCACTTACTTTAAACTTTATTATTTACTTTATTATTATTATTATTATTATTATTACTTTAAACGGAAAAAGGACAGAAAGACAGACATTTTTTAAGCGATCGGTATCAATGCTGCACTTTGATGTTGCTGTTGGTGTTGATCAACAATATACAAGTATGTATATGTACATAAAAAACCTTAAAATGGTCGGAACTGACTCATTCATTGCGTTGCAAACTTTATATTCTAGTTATATCTAGCAATGGTATACAAATAAGATAAAGCAAAAGTCGGTTGTGACTAATTGTGAGATACCCCGAAGCTAAAAGAAAATTTTAATAAAAAATACAGTCAAACATTGCTAATATTTCAAATAAAAATACATATCTGTAGTCAAACCTGTATTCACATACATTACCCTGCACCAATAAAAATTTCAGACATACAGTATTACACTTTATCAATATAATGAGACTAGTTGGAAGACTATTTGCAAAATTTTATTCAGTTTGAATAGAAACGGACCGACGAACAGACAGTCTTGGCTAGATCGAATCCCCTGCTGCTGTGCTGCAAACTTGTTGCGATTAAAAAAGGTTGCGAGCGAAAAATGTTTCGAACGAACTTAATGAATTGATATATAATATATAATATAATATATGATATAGCCGTCAGCCGATAGGGTACACAGGGGGATTAACGGATGACCGTGTCATCTGCCGTAACTTTTCAAGTGAAGTTGACTGAAGCAGGTCATCGGTCGAGTTCGATCGGGAATGCTGGCCAATTGTAGTCGGGCGGACCTGGGCAAGTCTTTAACAGGCCTCCCATCAAGTCAGAGATATGAAGCGACCCGTGCCGCCCCCTGACTTATGGTTCGCAGCTAAGGGGTAAATCCAGCTGTGTTTGAACAGAGCCTTCTCAGGGCCGGGCAACCCTGGGTCGTAAGATGCCGCGGCTTTGGGGCGAAGCCCCCGATCCGAGGTGAGAGCAAGTAGCACTCCCTAATACAGCTCAGGCTCAGCTGGGCACCACCAAAGAAAAGAATATTGCACAGCTCACACACCAGCAAAGAAGCTCTTCTTCAATAGAGCCCGCTTTATCTCGGCAAGATTGCCAAGAATGAAGGTGAGGCCAATACAGACCCTCGAGATGCTGAAAATAAGGCTCAATTCCTTGCGGAGATCGCGGAATACGAGGCATATCGGAAGACAAACCCGGCGGCCCTCTCAGGCGAAGCGCAATCGCTCGCAAGAAGTGAACGAGAGCGTACCTAAGAGGGCGAAGGACCCACAGGACAAGCCAAGGGCGACAACCTTCGTCAACAAGGCGAATAAGTTTAGTGAGGTGTCCAGAGACAGTCTGGCTATGGCTGTGGTGGACGAACTCCACGCCGACGTTGCTGTCGGAGAAGTGGGAGGTGATTGAGGCCAAGTTGGCCTTTCTCAGACTGCTTAGACATGGTCAGGGGGCACCGGGTCATCAGGTGCGACAATTGGTTTTCGAGGACCTTCCTGGCGGAGTGTGTGGCTAAGCTTAGCGACACCTGGGCTGGCCTTAAGATTAGACTTGTTCACGCTAGGGAAATTCCGAGAAGACCCAGAGCCCGCATCTGGTCAACGAAGGGGCAGACTGACCATGCAAGGGTGATCGCCTGTCTGTGGGCTCAGAACCCGGATGTCCATACAGAGGACTTGACCATCCTAAAGGCTGAGAAGGAGATGAAGTTGATCCAGCCGTTCGTTCTTCTCATATACAAAAGCTGCCTGCCGCAACTAGAACCCAGCGATCACAAGGTCCGGTACGGCATACGCAAGTCCAAGACCATGGTCTTCCTTTCCGGACGAGATACTAAAAGAGATCGATGACACGACAAGACCTCCGATACAACCACAAACAACGTCGATGTCGCAACTCGTGCAGATTATAATGAAGCTTAGTAAACGTGCTTTAGCAAATCTCACGATCTTTCCCAGAGAGAAGGATATCGACATCGGACTGATACAGGAGCCTTGGACCAATGACGAGCAAATCGCTGGCATAAGGATCCCAGGAAACACAATACTAACCACCAACTTGGTGGGTAGAACATCAGATCTAGCAGTAGCTAGATTCGTGACAGCGGATGGGAGCGGAGTAATTATCGCCTCTGCCTACATGGCCCACGACGATCCGGCTCCACATGAGCCGGTGGACAAGCTGATGCGATGGGCCGAAGACACAAAGACGACCCTGGTGCTGAGATGCGAAGCGAACGCGCGGCACACGCTCTGGGGAAGCTCGGAAACGAATGAGAGTGTTGAGTGGATAATATTAACAGCCAAAGGAAGCCTCTGTAGATTTCTTAAAGCCATATACTTGGCCTGTATAAGACTAAGGCACATCCTGCTCCGGTCGATGCGTCATAGTTACAGTCATATTTATACCGAAAGCAGAAAGAAGGGGCCACACTCTAGAGAAGGACTAAAGGCCGATCAGCCTCCTTCGTCCTGAAGACCCTAGAAAGTGTACTAGATGCTCACATCAGAGAAAGAATTAAAACACACCTATCGGACGTGCATCATGCGTACAGAAAAGGTCGGTCGACAGAAACAGCGCTACAGGAAGTTGTAGGCCACGTCGAGAAGACACTACAATACAAACAATACACGATGGCCGCCTTCCTAGATATTGAATGTGCGTTTAATAACGTGAACGCCGTTTCCATCCTGTGGTCATCTCGATGGGAATTGAGAGAGGCATCAGAGAATGGATCGGAGTTATGCTAACAAGTAGGACGATCACTTTACACTCATCTCACACGTACAGTGAAGAGAGGCACACCTCAGGGCGGTGTTCTATCGCCTCTACTTTGGCTTATAAACATGAATAACATATTGAAAGATCTTAATATGGGTGGTGTCAAAGCAATAGCCTACGCAGACGACGTGGTGCTGCTGGTATCTGGACCATATTCTGACGTTATAAGTGTCAACCCAAACAAAACTGAACTTATTCTCTTCACCAGAAGGACTAAGATACCAGGAAATAATATTACCAAGATAGATGGAATAGCGCTATAACTATCAAAGCAGGCAAAGTATCTGGGTGTGATACTAGACCCGAAGCTCTCGTGGAAGAAAAACATTACAGAAAGAGTGAGGAAGGCAAGTATTGCTTTCTACTCTTGCTGGAAAATGTTCGGAGAAAAATGGGGACTACACCCTATCCAACAGTAAGCGGGATATCAGAAGATATGTAAAAGCTTCAACAAAATCACGGAATCACTGCTCTAAATCGCATCAGACTACGTTACTTCGGTTTCTACCAACTGTATAAATATTTTATAAAATTTGAATAAATCAAATTTGCAGCACAAACTAGAAAAAACTTTAAAAATCGCAGGCCCGACTCTAAATACAAAATATTTAAGTCCTTTCTGTAGAATTTGGTCAAAGTGGATGATATATTAAGTGAAAACCAAGAAGCTGAAATCCATATAAAACCAAAATAATCTACATTTCAAGTACTGGGAGAACTTTTTGATATTTTTGAACATATTTTTAATATTTATATTGTGACCTGACAGTCATAGTCAACCTATCCCGAGGTGATCAAAGTACCCATGTCCTCAGGGTACTGCAGATCAACCTCCATACAAGCAAAGTCGCGTCGGCGGAACTCCTGATTGCCATGGAGCAAGGGTCCGTCGACATAGCTTTGATCCAGGAGCCGTGGATTGCCTCGCGCAATTCCATTGCCGGACTAAAGTCATCATCACACCATGCATTTTACTCACTAACGGTAAGCAGAAAAAGAACCGCTGTACTCGTACGGAAGGGTCCCACGGTAACCTAATGTCTCATTACAGCACGGATGAGCTAACTGTTGTGATGCTTGAAAGCAAGGGCAAGTGCCTCCTGGTACCTTAGTGCTATATGGTATATGCTACTATGGTATCAGAATGGAGAGTCCTTGAGAGACCATTCTTCTCAGATCATAAGTACATTCAATTCCAATATGAATTCGACCACTCTCCCAAGCCAACCGTCTTTAGGAACCTCCGGAAGACTAACTGGGGAAAGTTTAAGAAGACGATCACGACACGACTCGCGCCCTGTCCGGGCATAGTAAAATCCGCGGAAGTCATAGAAAAGTCCCTAGAGACTCCAAGGAATTACTAGATGCGCAACGCGCAGCATGCCCGACATTTAGAGCCAGGAAGAGGACCAAGCCACCCTGGTGGAACAGTAACATTTCGCTTCTATGCAATAACCATGGAGAATGATATTATCAATGAGGAATACAAGATCGTACTCAGGAATTACAAGAAGAATTTATTATCGAGACAGCCCATGAAACGGCTAGACTCTGGAAGATGCTATCGAAGCAATCTACCATACATAGTCAGCTCAAACGCGACGACAGACATTGAACTAGGGCAGTGAGGAGGCCCTGACAGCACTAATGCATGCTCACTTCCCAGGATGCACTGAGGTATCCCATGCCAACAACAGAAGAAGAGCATCTCTCAATAGATCTAAGATTCCAATGGGCTATAGACTCCTTTAAAAGCACCGGGACTAGATGGAAAATTCCCAGCCATGCTACAGGTGACCGAAGAAGTGATTACCCCATTCCTCTACGCTATAATCGCAGCTTGCCTAACCACGGGCTATATCCTTATCCAATGGTCCATTGGATATGGAGGATTGTCTTTCTGCCAAAGGCGGGAGCCCCAGCCACGTGAGCCTCATGGATTACAGGTCGATAAGCCCCATCTCATTTTTACTCAAGACTGGGAAGACTGCTGTCATCCAACCAGCATGCTTACACAAAAAGAAAATTAGTGAAGACAGTACCACACTCATAAGTAGCCACCATTGAGAGAGCCCTGCAAAACAAGGCATAAGGTCACTGGGGCACTGCGTCCATAATAAGGCTCGAAGCAAGACTTGGTCCTTTCGCCTCCCCTTTGAAATCTGGTGGTAGCCGAACTGATCAAGAGATTCGAAAGGAAGGCCCCAAAGATAACACAGGAGTTTGTCCATCGACCCTCAAGGCGACTATGGAATTAAGTCTCAGGGAGATATGTGAGTGGGCGAAGAAGGTAGGACTCAGAATCAACCCGGAAAAGACGGACCTCATTCTCTTCACCAAGAGATACAAGGTGCCGCTATGGGTCCCCCCCGAAAATAAGCTCAACCAGGCTAACCCCAAAAAACACAAGTTGTGAAGCGCCGAGCGCGCACATAAAATAATGATGTAGTAAAATAGCTGTAAGGAACATAAAATGAAGTATGAAATAAAATGAAGTCAAAAGAAAGAAGAAGCCAACACACAAACCCAGTGGAAATTCAAACCGGCCGCGCGCGCGCGCCGTGATGGGAAGTGAAGGGTCACACTGGGAAAAGTGGAGCGGGCACACTAAAAGTGGCTAAAGCCCTGTGGAATATGCGGGCACACCACACTCCACCGAACCGCTATATAAAGCGGACCCCAGCCCTACAGAGCTCATTCAGTCGGCGAGGCGATCAGCGACAAGTCCCCAACAGGAAATACTCAAGGACTCAAGGAGCATTGGTAGGGAAGCAGAGGTAAACCAGCACGACGGTAACTAACTCACCCCAGTAGTCGTAGCGTAGTAGAGCTTATTCTCCGGATCGGTTCACCGACCCAAACTATTCTCATCTTGGGTAGACCTGATCGGCCTCTCAAATAATTCTCATTAATTAGAAGACCGGATCGGCCTCTGAACCCTTCTCACTTTGGTAGACCGGATCGGCCTCTCAAACTCTTCTCACTTTGGGTAGACCTGATCGGCCTCTCAAACTATTCTCATCTTGGGTAGACCTGATCGGCCTCTCAAATAATTCTCATTAATTAGAAGAC
>VNJU01001702.1:0-39434 GCA_008042675.1 Drosophila seguyi
GGGTTTTCCACGGCAATTCCCCGTGATTTTCCACGTGTTTTCCCCGGGGTTTCCACGGCAATTCCCCGTGATTTTCCACGTGTTTTCCCCGGGGTTTCCACGGCAATTCCCCGGGATTTTCCACGGGATTTCCACGGGGATTCCACGTGAAATCGAGTTCGAAAATCACAGATTCTTTCGAAATTCCCTGCGAACCACCCCAGGGATTCCACGCATTTTCCGCGATGAATCCCCGGTTAATTTCGAATTCCACGCCACACGCGACTCATGTATGGAAAATCCTTACAAGATTTGTATGGAAACTTCCCCGGGATTCCCCGGGAGTGTCGTGGAATTTCCCCGTGGATTCCACGTGGAATCCATGGGGAACGGTACTGCAGGGTAGGAATGCACTGATGTTTACCCTTTATAATGTTGATGTACCCGCATGTATGTACAGGGAGTGGGCAGTGAAAACGGAGTAAGAAAGATGGCGGCGCGATAAAACGGCGACGGCGTTGGAAAAAAATAGATATATGTGACTATATAAATTTTCCCAAATTGCCGTGATGTCGGAGACTCGGACTTGGAGTTGACAAGAAAATCTTGCAGCAGTCTGAGCGAAACTAACTATTCGAGCAGCTGCTGAAGACCGGTAATTTGGGACGAAATGGAGGAGTCTCGTACTTATCTTTCTTTTTCAAACAAGAAACCACCGAAACTGTGGTTTGTGGGATGATCCGGCTCTGATGGACCAATGTTCGTAGGGGGGTGGCTTCTTGGTCTGAACGTTGATATATGGACTCGTAGCTGGACAAGAACTCGTAACTCCCACGACGCTGTCGAAATCCAGCAGTTGAAAGAATAGGCACGGCGGCTTCGGGGAATTCAACTTCACTTTATTACTTCAGGTTTGACACTAAAAGCTAGATTACAGACTATAACCCGAGCTCCCGTCTGCATAACTCCATTAACATAGCGAGAGCGGGAGAACGAAGACGATCGGAGGCGAGCGGTCCCGAAGTTTGCCTATTGACGGAGATCAGCCAGAGCAAGGGCGTATGTTTCGGAAAGCTCTAAGAGCAGCGGGGGTACAGTGGCTCCTGGCCTGAACATATACTTTCATCTTTCGCGCCTACTAACACCTAACACGAACAAGCACGTGCTTGGTGTCATACGGCCCACTTGAGTCCAAGAAATATATATATTCCTATGGCAGCTATATAATACAGCTGTCCGATTTTGATAAAATCAAAATCGAAATTCTAAAATAATACCAAATGGTCAGATCTAAAATTTTATGCAAATAAATTAAATTTACCGATCGTTCCTACTGCAGCTATATGATATAGTCGTCCGATTCGGCCGGATCCGACTTATATAGTAGTGAGAGCATATAGAAGACTGTCTGCAAAGTTTCATTCAGATAGCTTTAAAACTGAGGGACTAGTTTGGCTAGAAACGGACGGACAGACGGACAGGCGGACATGGCTAGATTGACTCGGCTGTTGATGCTGATCCAGAATATATATACTTTATAGGGTCGGAAATGTCCCCTTCACTGCGATGCAAACTTTGGACTAAAATTAAAATACCCTGCAAGGGTATAAAAAAAAAAATAAATAACAAGAAAGGATGCTACCTTCGGCATGCCGAATTTTAAATACCCTTGTAGTAATTAGCAGAAGAAGAAGATAAATGTTCTGACTTTTTCCCTTTCTCGGGTACTGTCATAAAATAAATGTTGCCAGTGCAGAATGTTGCTGGCGAAAAATGTGGCAAGCAACAAAGCCAAACAGATACATATATTCCTATGGCAGCTATATGATATAGTGGTCCGATTTTGATAAAATTAAAATCAAAATTCTGGAATAATAGAAATTTTATGAAAATATGTGCCAAATTGGCTTGGTTAGATTTCTTTCTCAAAATTTTTCAAACGGTTTCATGGCAGCTATATGATATAGTTGTCCGATTTTGATAAAGCCGAAATTCTAAAATAATACCAAATGGTCAGATCTAAAATTGGATAAGTTATAATTTTTTTCATTAAAATTTAGCGATCATTCCTATGGCAGCTATATGATATAGTCGTCCGATCCGGCCGGATCCGACTTATATAGTAGTGAGAGCATATAGAAGACTATGTGCAAAGTTTTATTCAGATAGCTTCAAAACTGAGGGACGAGTTTGCGGAGAAACGGACGGACAGACGGACAGACGGACAGAAGGATAGACGGACAGACGGACATGGCTTGATCGACTCGGCTGTTGATGCTGATAAAGAATATATATACTTTATAGGACATATAGACATTTCCGACTCCTTCACTACGTTGCAAACTTCTGACTACAATTATAATACCCTGCAAGGGTATAATAATTAATATAAAATACGGAGCAAAATTTAGAAATAAAAGGAATCAGAATTACGAGTATGAAATGATTGAATTAAATCCACTTGTGGGAGCCGAGCCAGGATGGCAACCCCATTTGTGCTATCGCAGTCATCGAACCGTCGTATCCTAAAATGAAACCTGTGTGGCTTCATCGAACGCAGCAAATTCCACAACTGCGTTTCACGGGAGCACTCTCCGCACACAGCGAAAATTTGGGTTTTCCCTTTCTGCTGCTGGACCAGTGCAGATCGCGGGCCACCTCGAATTGATGTTTCTTTTATACTCCGTCGTCTCTGCAAACGAGGGGCAGTTCGGCGTAACCTGTTTCTTCTTCTCGGCGCACACATCGACTTGGTGTGTCGTCTTGCTGCACCCATTGGACCGGTGTGCCTTCCGCCTAACGCGGAGGATTGGTCTGCATTCCGCCTCTCGCGTAGGTTTGGAGTACCTTCGTCTTCTTCATTTGTGCGCAACCCGATCGAGAGCTGCTGGTTTCTGACGTTGCCTTTGCTGCGTACCCGAAGCAGCCGCAGACAGGAATAAGCGTGTCCAAGTTTGAGTATCTTTAATATAATTTTGCATATGTGTTGATTTACTTAAGAATTCGTACTTATAAATTTCTACGATTTTAATTTAGCGTACTTCTGGGAGATCTGAAAATACAGTCAGCGACACAAAAAAAGCCGCAGCCTAAATTTTCACTAACTTCTATGTATTTTTGCTTAGGGTTTCTTTAAATGTTGTCCAAATTGTCCCAAATTTTTATCAATGATTAACCAAACATTTATAAATTAATGTGCATACCAATTTTTATTTTACTATTGTTTATTTTATTGAAAACCATTTTTTTGCCAGACTCTTAATAATATCACTCATTTTTCTAGCTATGATTACTTCAAGAAAAAAATGTATAATAATTATGGTATAGCAATTATTTAACAAATAATGTTTTATTTCAAAAGTGTACTTTATTTTCGAAGATCACATATTAATTTTGTATCAAGTTAATGTTAATTTTTTTGTTAAAAATTAAATTAGTACTTTATAAAACCCTCTTTTGTTTTAATTACAGATTTTACCCTATTGGAAATCGAATTGCATAAAGTTCTTAAATATTTCCTCATTTTATGATCGAACCATACTGTTTCTATATGTGCTTCAATTCTGCCATTTATTTGGGCTTCCATCTATTAATTTTTGTTTGCCATAAGGACTCTGACATTCTCGATTCGGTTGATGTAGAGGGTATTTTCTGGTTAATTTAGGGACTTAATGCCCTATTCTTTCTTCCAAATTTGTATTTTTATTAAGAAGAAGGTCAACATTAATGAATTAAGTTGTTTTGATGACAAATGCTCAATGAATTACTTAGAGATCGAGCCCTATTGCGAGGTGCAAAATTATCTAAAAAAATGTTTTTTTTCTTTCTCGCATATTGCCTTAATGCGAGGCACAACTCCACTGAAAATTAATTCCTTATATATTTCCGAGTTCACCATACCTTGAATCATTAAAAATGATTCAGTTTTAAATTTGGTTAGGCATCCCCTTATCATAATGTAAGGTGAACGCTTAACTGTGTTCACACAGCAATTTTCCGAATATCGTTCGCCCTTTTAACGGCGCACCTTGCAAAATTCACCGGGCCCAATAAGATTAAGTTCGGACTCATTCAAAAATAGCACTCGTGACCATTCGGAATCACCCAAATTTTGTTTATTTTTGGCTCAGTTTAGCCGATACTCGTTCATTCTTTTATTCAGGAGTTGCTGTTTTGCAGTTGTCCTTGCCATTTAACACACTTAATTGAAACAACGTTGAATTTTTCGGGCCGAAACATCCTTGCCAAATTATTGCCGTAGCTCAGATAATATCTCCGCTGCATTTTTTAGGGCGATCCTGCAGCTAGTTCTCATAATAACATGATATTTTCGTTCAGTGGGGCATTTTTTTAATCTTGATCCTTCCTTTCCTATCAATTCACCAGTCTCGCGATATATTTCTAAATATCGACGCACTGAGCTTTCATTTTATAAATTTTATTCAGCTAATAAGATAATTCTCTGCTTCTCCCGAACAGTCAACTGCTTCCTATTCGGCATACTTTTAAAGCTGTCTTCAGAAAACTAATTCTTTAAAAAGCTCTGTGAATAATTGGCCTCTTGAAATGACATATCTAAGTAAAAAATGTTCAGGGGAACCAAAAATAAAAATACAATTTTGACCATCGGACAGAGTTTTTGGAAATCACCGCATATCGATTGCAAAAGTTCATACATTTTCTAGGTGCAGCTTTTTCTGTGTCGCTGAGTGTATATATATACATGTGATTTTCCCAATATAAATAATATCTACAGCTACACATCAACAGTCATCAGGGCTGCTGACATCGATGGGGAGTGTGTAAGTACGGCAAAGCCGTAAAAACAATTAATATCTGAACAAGCATATATATACACCCCAGATACTCCAAAAAAGCGTGCTAAAAATTCTTTGATTTCATATTTAAATAAAGAGGTTTATGTAAAGTAAAGTAGGACAAACTAAATTCGTAATGTAAGGTCAAATAATAATATTTGCTTTCTTCTCTTACTTATTTTTTTTCTTTGATTTGTTGTAAATAAGCAAAATTACTCAATAAGAAGTTTGCACGAGGAGGAATACCTTATCTTTTAGTTTTAAAGACTAGGTTAGGGAGATGTGTGGAGAAATTATCTTTATCTTTGATTATATGGTGCGAATATGAATTAATTTGATGTCTTTTCGGGACCGGAGGGTATGTAAAAGCAGCGGTTGTTAAAGGGTGGATCCGAATGGATTCCACAGGTAGGGTGGAGGCCACCAACATCTGAGCCTCATCTTCAGAAGGTACACCTTCTCGTCTGATTCCTAACCGTTTGGTTATCACATTTGAATATATCGCATCTCTGTATACAATTATTATTTCTGTGACACTAACGTTCATCATGACGCAAAAACCCACTTTCCCTAAACCCGCCGGTCAAAAGGTAGACAGAGTGTGTTAAGGTGGACAGCGCTCATCGAGTGTGTACGTTACACACTCAGTCTAGTTAATTAGAAAGATGTACATTGCAAGAAATGCAATAAGAAAGAAATACAACATTGTTTATTAAGAATTAAAATTGTTGTTTAGATGAAATTCTAAGTTCCTATTCATGGCAGGGGAGCATTCTGAAAATGTTACACTGAAGACTATGGTTGGGAGGCTAAGGATAGTGGGAGTGGAAATTAACATCAAAAACCCCTCCGCCAGGCTGAAATACAAATTCGTGCTACCTTCTCTCACATTATAGTTTAATTAAGTTTCGCTTCGCTGTTAACTTTTCTAGACGAAGGAACTGAGACAGTTGATTTGTTTGTTTTTGCCGCTGTTTTGTTCGTATGAGGATCGTCTCATTGTGTAGATTCAGGAGGGACTCTATAATAAAACCTTTGGTGCATAAATCATTATCCACAAAAAATCGAACTAAGCCAATTTACCACATATTTTCATAAAATTTGAGACATGGCCATTTTTTATTATTCCAGAATTTCGGTTTTAATTTTATCAAAATCGGACCACTATATAATATAGCTGCCATAGGAATATATATCTGTGTTTGGCTTTGTTGCTTGCAACATTTTTCGCCAGCAACATTCTCCACTGGCAACATTTATTTTATGACAGTACCCGAGAAAGCGAAGGAGTCAGAACATTTTTCTTCTTCTTCTTCTAATTACTGCAAGGGTATTTAAACTTCGGCATGCCGAAGTTAGTTTCCTTTCTTGTTTTTATATTATTATTATTATTATTTTATTTATTTATTTATTTTTTTTACTTACGCAGACATGTACTTTATCCATACAAAATGTCTATTAACGTTGGCAGTGGATTCATCGACGTATAATAAATTTATGTGGTATTCCCTTTCCACTGCTTCCACTGATCCAAGCACATTGTTGTCCTCTTCATCATACCCAAACACATTTAGACTTATGTGTGGGTTTTGCGCGGTGATTTTTTGTTTAGTATTTTCTTTTACCTCCATTGGGAAATTAAGACCGGTGAAATCCAATTTTAAGAAGCCTTGAAATTCGATTACTTTATCAGCTATGCATATGATGTGCTTTTTGAAAAGTGGGATAGTAAAGCCCACTTAAAGCAGTACTCATCTTCATTCTGCACATTTAGTACTGCATTTTTATTTTGCAGTTTCTTAGGAAGTTCAAAATGACTCGACACCTTTAACGCATCGCATTTCAACATATTTAATTCTAGTCTGATGACTCGAGTTAGGGGCTATCTCTTTCCAGGAACTCGCTCATTTTCGCCTCAATTTCTTCTTTGTGGAAATTATAAAATGCCATGAAATTGGATGCGGCAAGTATAAATTATATTATATCCTTGCAGGGTAATATAATTTTAGTCGGAAGCTTACAACGCAGTGAAGGAGACATTTCCGACCCAATAAGGTGTATATATTGTTGTTCAGCATCAACAGCCGAGTCGATCTAGCCATGTCTGTCTGTCCGCCCATCCGTCCGTCCCTCTGTCCGTCCGTCCGTTTCTACGCAAACCAGTTCCTCATTTTTAAAGCATCTGAGTGAAACTTTGCAGAAAGTCTTTTTTATGCTCTCACTACTAAATAAGTCGGAACGGGCCGGATCGGACGACTATATCATATAGCTGCCATAGAAACAATCGCTAAATTTTAATGAAAAAAAATTTTAAGATATTTGCATAAAATTTAAGATTTGTCCAAGTTGTATTATTCTGCCAAAGGACAAAGGGCAATTTTGAGAAAAAAATCTCACTTTGCCAATTTTTCATATATTTTCCTTAATTTGAGACATGGCCATTTTGTATTATTTGAGATCTTCGGTTTTTATTTTGTTGCTCGCCACATTTAGTTCGTTTGCTACATTTTTCGCTAGCAACTTTTTTTATTCCATTACCTAAGAAAGCGAAAAAGTAAGAACATTTTTCTTCTCTTCTACTTACTGCAAGGGTATTTAAACTTCGGCATGCCGAAGTTAGCTTCATTTCTTGTTTTTGTTTGAAATGACTTTATTTCTACACGTGTGAAATGCTTCTCCACTATCATGTACTCTGCAAACAATTCCAAATTGATTTTTGAGCAATGGTGGGAGGTCATTACTCTTTCTATGTGAGGAACCAGTGCCGTGCCCTCTTCATTCAGGAATTCAGCGGGATTCCTAACAGCAGGATGCTAAAGGATGCGACCCTTAAAACTATCCATAACCTGCTTTTCGGTTCCATTCACAGGCTGGGTAGCATAAAATTTATGCTGCTCAGAGCAAATATGTGAATGTCATTTCATCTCTACAGGGAGATATTTTTGGCATGTTTAACAGAACGTTCCAAACATGTTGGTGTTAATATTGTTGCTGATGCTGGAGGGATTCATGTTGATGTTGATGTTGTTGTTGATGTTGATGTTGTTGTTGATGTTGTTGGTGATAAAGACGGTGCTTTATGTTTTTTGTGATGAAAACGGTGGTTGTGGTTGATGAAGGAGTACAATGTCGTCAATGATTTTAAATGATTTGTTGATTTTTATTGTTTTGTTAAAAATGTTTAATAATATTTTTTATTTAAACAATTTGGTTCACACTTTTTTAGCACAAAAATGTTTTTATTAAACATTTTTTACACTTTATTGTTTTAGCGCGATTTTTTTACTTTTTTTTTTACTTTGATTTAAAATTTTTCAAAACTAATGAAAACGATGACCTGCGTGATGGCTTGGAGTACAAACTGAAAGTGAACCCTGAGGCTGAAGGATTCAGAGTTTAGACCCTATAGTATCATTCACCTAAGATTATTCCATTTAACCTGGTTTTTGCCAACCATGTGCATGGATATGATGCAGACCGTTTTATCTTGGGTGGTAAACCTTTTTACTCTTTACCCCACCCCTGAGTGAAGGATCGAAGAGAGATCGAAACTGTTGATTTGTTTTTGGGTTAAAGTAGAAGTTACAATTTGTGAGAAGTTACAATTTTCTTGAGTGCAGACACATAGCATTATAGATATATGAATGGATGGGGGAACTACTTTTTCTTAGGAACAATATAGAACCTTTTTCCACACCACTCCTTCAGCCTTCCAGGCCAAACGCTTTAATTTTCATTCATCTTCTTGTGGTTGTAAACTTTGAAGGAAAATGTATGTGCTATGTGTGAAGGATGTCAGGCATACTTTGGGATGGGGTGAATGCCGTCTATGACTTTTTCACCCTCCAGGCCTTTGTTGTTTGAGGTATCTGGTTCGCACTTACTTTCGTGCACACAAAAGTGTCCCTTTTTTATCAGCGGTAAAAATCTCGGCTGACGGTGACCTTTTCATCCCTTCCTTTTCATTGCCTTGTGTGATCGCAGGTGTGAACAGGTTGTTTGTGACCTTTTCACCCTCCGTCCTTATTGGTTTGATCGCATGTTAATGGGCGTGAGTGCACTGGTAGTATGTGACCATTTTACCTCCATCCCCTTTTGGGGAGTCATTCGATCGTGGAAAATCGCGGAACAAACGCGCGCACTCGTCGCCGTATCGAGTGCCTCTTTTTGGCGGGACCGCTTCCACATACGTTTCTCACATGTCCTCACACTATTCAATCAGTGACCCTAATTAATTTGTATTGAACTTTTAAGGGGGTGACAGGTGTCAGATAACCCAAATTTATCTAATTAATGACCCTATCAATTAGCGGCACATCAAAGGTGGCTTAGCTGTTAGGATTTCTATCTACTATTGTAACGCTCGCAAATTCCCAAAAGAAACTCCAGGGTTGTACTGTGCTGACGAAAAAGTGGTTCTACCACCGTTATATTCTCCACCAGGACGATTGCAATCTCTTCTGTTTGGTGATGGTCCAGTTTTCAAACATTCCTTAGCTGACATTCAGAAGTATAATAACTGGTTCCAAATGACTTCTTTCGGCGTTACCAATATTATAGAAGAATTTCGTGCCAACCGTCAAGGTAATTTCTATTTCGACTTTTTCTGCAATGGAAGATCGTTACACACAAACATCACAATCATATAACAACATCACATTTTCATCACTACAAAAAATTTTTTAATCATAAATGATTAATTAATGATAGATCATAGCCGTTTAACAGTGCACGATGCAGTTTGAATGGACGAAAACAGCGAATAAAACCACCAAAAATGCGTAATCGATTTACAGCTAACCTCAATTAGTGATGTATAGTAACACAGATATAACACGAATTAACAAAAAGCAAAACAACAATAACTTTCCTTTTTAGATTTTCACTAACAAAACTCATTCAATTTTAGCGCAAAAAATTTTTAACGGTCAAATATTAATCAAATATCGATTTCGACCTTCAGAGCCTCCTTGAGGTGTTTGTTTGTTTTTACATTTGGAGCTTAAAAAGATTTTTTCTATTTTCCTGGTTTTCCAAAGATTATTCGGAAATTTCATATAGCCTTGTCGAAGCTCCCAGAAAATAAGAACTTAACAGAAAAAAAACCCATCTAAATCGTACGTCTGGAAGTCGAGTTATCTTGCGTTCTTAAATACGCAAAGTTTTTTATTTATGTAGATTTAATATATCTTTCTAGACGTCAATAAAACAATCAATATAAAAATATTGTATACATATGTTTTTTTTTTGCACACGCTACAATTTACTTATCGGACTCTGTATTGAGTTTTCTAAAATGTCCTTCATTTCAAGAAAAGACTGTTCAAGAGTCTGTGTAAAAAGCAAAAGATCGGTCGCCTTACAGTGACGCCAAGCAGAAATAGCTAAGATTATATCATTGTCGCGAGGATTATAGCAGCACGCATATCCATCGTCAACAGCTGGTCCATATCCCATGAATGCATTATATTTTGTTGCCACCTGTGAGGTTGACATGCGAAAATTACTCGATTTGACAAAGCCAGGCGATGAAAAGAACTTAGGGATAGGAAGATTATTTTCCATAGCCATGAACTTAAGTCCCATCAGGTGTCGGTCGACGCCTTTGCCTTGCAGTGCTAGCTTTGCGTACATCTGATGACTCATTACTGCTTTGCGAAGTTTATTAGCGCGTTCCTCATTTGAGGCTTTCGAATTATTTTGCATAGCCCGACAAAAGGACACCGATTCATTTGAACAAGACCGTATAGTTTCAGTCCTACCTCCTTGAAATATACGCAAATGTGCGGACTCATATTGAGCTGCTGGCTCAGAGTGCATTCTGCAAATAAACAAATAATATTAAATGAAATTAAATAGGTATGAAATTGAATACAGTTAATAAACCAAATTACTTAAAGAACGCAAGCTGCAACGCAATCTGTATAAAACTATCTGGACCCAGGCGCTGCTTTTTTATAAAATCTTTTCCAAATTTATCGAACTTGAGAACTTTAATCTGAAACGTTTTTGTTAGCTCGTCAAGATTTTGTTGAGCAACATTCAGCCACTGTTCAATGCGATCATTTGGTTTACAAAATTGTATTTTATCGGTAGGAATGATATCTTTGGAACCACATTCTCCAAAATTGGGATCCTCCTTCCTAAGACAAAAAATTTATAATGTTAATGATGACTAAAAAGGCCAAGCTTATATAATTACGTACAACTTTTTCATCACATAGTCCATCATCATAGCGATAGGCTGGCCCTCTGCTGGCGAATGCTCGTAAGTGAATCCAACATTACCGTTTGGGTTAACAACCAGTTGAATTGTCTTGTCCATCCATCGGTTGCCGCTGTTAATTTGACTACCACTTCCATGAATCAGAGAAGATATCAGTTCGTCGTACTCTTCACCTTTTTTCAAATTGGTACGTTGGTCCAGTGACACGGTAAACAACGCGCCTTGAATCGTTGCCAGGACATCTCTGTTGACTGGTGTATCGGATAAGGATTCATAGGCATCGGCCCAATTATCCCTTGAGTCCGTGGTCAGAATTCCATAAGCAACACCAAGTGTAGTTTCAGTTTTCATTATCTCTTCCAATTGAAATGCCAGGCAGGAAGCAGAAATCAATTTTCTTTCTTTATCATATATTTGCATTTTGTAGAACTAAAATGTGAATATATCATTATATTTGTAATATAAAAGTACATTATCAATCTTTCTTTACTTAATAATAATACTAATACTTTAAGCGCTCGGGTAACATCTTCGGATATGTAAAATCGTTTTAAAACAACAATTTTAATAAACAAGAAAGGAAGCTAACTTCCTCACGCCGAATTTGTATACCCTTGCAGATTACAATTGGATAATTTTAATTTAATTCATTTTGATCAAATGAAAAGAAAAACTAACAGGAGTTATAAAAATTATACAAATCATAAAAACTCATATTTTAGTATTTATATTACATTTACAGTGTTGCCTTTTCATCTACATATGTACATGTACCGATCGTTTCTATGACAACTATAGGATAAGTAGTCCGATTATGATATTAAAACCGAAATTCTAGAATAATACAAGATGGCCATGAAATGCAAATATGTTGTAAGCCAACGGTTAAATTTAAATTAAAAATTTTTAAAATTTTGTTTCAAAATTTTCCCACTTTTCCTATAGCAGCTATATGATATACATTGTGCTCATAAACTACTTCAACCAAGTATTTAACCGAAAATTAAGAAAAGTTCTTATTTCACAGCTTCAATTTTTTGTGTCACATTAGTTCTATATATCAATGTTCAAATAGAAGAATAACCAAGCTATACGAATATTTATTCAACGTAAAACTTAAAAAATGTGAGACCATCTCCAAAATGTTCTGCTCACATACTTAAGGGGGCATATACACCTAGAACATTTTTTTTAAATTTTTTTATTCCCTTGCAGGGTATTATAATTTTAGTGAAAAGTTGGCAACGCAGTGAAGGAGACATTTCCGACCCTATAAAGTATAAATATTCTTGATCAGCATCAACAGCCGGGTCGATCTAGCCATGTCCGTTTGTCCGTCCGTTTCTATGCAAACTAGTCCCTCAGTTTTGAAGCTATCTGAATGAAACATTGCAGACAATCTTCTATATGCTCTCACTACTATATAAGCCGGACGCCCCCGGATCGGACGACTATATCATATAGCTGCCATAGGAAGGATCGGTAAATTTTAATGAAAAAAATTATAACTTAGCTCATTTTTAAGATATTTGCATACAATTTTAGATCTGACCATTTTGTAATTTTTAAGAATTTCGGTTTTAATTTTATCAAAATCGGACAACTATATCATATACTGAGAAAAAATGTACTAAGCCAATTTTTCACATTTTTCCATAAAATTTAATATTCCAGAATTTCGGTTTTAATTTTGTCAAAATCGGACCACTATATAATATAGCTGCCATAGGAATATATATCTGTGTTTGGCTTTGTTGCTTGCAACATTATTCGCCAGCAACATTCTCCACTGGCAACATTTATTTTATGACAGTTCTTCTTCTTCTAATTACTGCAAGGGTATTTAAACTTCGACATGCCGAAGATAGCTTTCTTTCTTGTTTTTGTTTTATTTTGTCTGGTCCAAGTTTTAAGTAAAAATTCGAAAAAATTACGAAATTATAGCCAAAAATGTACGCCTTCCTTCAAGGAGCACCATATATTGACAAATTTTCAAACGCGTTCTTCTCGAAACTATGCATTCCTAGTCGGTACCAGAAATATCTCAAAAACCATTGAACCGCTTGACTTGAAATTTTCTGTGACTATTCTATACATAAATATCTAGTCTTTATCGTAGGATTTTTTTGTAAATTTTTATTATTTTTTTTTATTTGGAAAATAAGGACGACATTTTCTATGAAAATCGCAATTTCAAGTTCTTTCCTGTAGTTGACCGATTCGGCCATTCCGACCTATATAGTAGTGAGACCATATAAAAGACTATCTGCAGAGTTTCATTCAGATAGCTCTAAAACTGAGGGACTAGTTGCGTAGAAACAGACGGATAAAACTATAAATATATTTTATAGGGTTGGAATGTCCCCTTCACTGCGTTGCCAACTTCTGACTTAAATTACAGTTTTGTACAATAATAACAATGGTTATATTAAACTAATAAATCTCGTTGAATGATACTTACATGATTCTTATATATTACGACCACATAATCGGAGCATGGATTATATACTATCTCATCTGTACCCCGCCGTGGTATGCGACATGTACCAAATACTTTACCAAACTGGCTATTGTCCAACTCATTATTGCCCATTTTGACAATTGGAATCTTGTGCGCTTTTATCATGTCATTAAACTCACCCAAGCCAAAAATAACTTTAGACGTGTATGTGACAAAAGCAAGCTCATCCTTAAAGTCTTGTCGGGGAAAGGTCATGCCGGGACTGACAAAGACGGTAACGGGAGATCGGTATTGTAAATATGCAGCTTTTAGCCACCGGTCTGCTAACCAGTTTTTTTCTTTGTTACCAACATCCTCCAAGAGTTTTTGTAAATCACTGCCCTCTCCATTTAGGAACTCTTCAGTGATTTTTATCTGCTGCTTTAGTTCCTTGGATGTTAGCAGAGGTTCAACAGTGCTCATAAATCGATTCAGGGTTTCCTTAAGCGGCAATACATGGTAGGGAAAAAGATTTGTCTGCTTTGATTCCGGCAAAGTTTCCTTGGCGCTGCTGTAGCTAGCTGGAAGCAGTTGTTTGTCAAATGCATTTTTCGTTTGATGAAGAAGCGATGTCTTAGTCTGTAAACCGATTAAAATGGTAAGAAGGAGTTATTAAGCTATGAGCGTTAAAGGTTACACTTGCCAGATTTAATAAAGCCTTTCCGTTGTTTGAAAATCTCATATCGGCGTCGCGGTTTTTGAATATCTTCCCATATGGCAAGCAAAATATAAAAAGAATTCAAGTCTGAGCAACGTCAAATGAAGTTTTGTAATCTACCACTTAGTTAACCTTTGCTATTTCTAGAACTAGCTATAAAAAGCTGTATGATAACCGGACTACTGAAGAACCCACACATACATATGTATGTATGTACATTCATATGTAGATTGCTATGGCCAAAGCAACGGCTCCTATAGGCATATTTGTGTTTAGACATTGTACATTAATACATATGTATGTATGTAATATCACGACCGGTTCTCTTGAACTGCTTCAAAATCTATGAGACTTCACCGACGTTGCATTTAATCACTGAAACTGACTGTTCCCATTCAAACTACTTATTCGATATTTTCAGTCATATGTATGTATTAGAGATCGGCACCGGTGCCTGATTTGAGCACTACAAGTATACTCGCATAAAAGCGCCCTGCAGAACCACTTGTCTCTGTCGCCAACGATTCATCAACAGCCGCCGGCGACTTCTACCGAGACCATCGAGTCAAATTCGACTCTCTCGCGCTCTCATTTTTCTCTTTTCACACAAAAAGATTGAGGTCAGATTGATTACAAAATGTTGATGAAACGTTGATGATTAAGACGGTCTAATTAATCAGTAAGTCATCAGCAAAAACGGCATATACAGGCATGCTCGGGTAATCGTAATTTATTTTCGATTTCGATTTGGCCAAAATGTTTCGATTTCTTTTTAGGTGCTCCGATTTTCGCAAAATTTTTGATATCGTTTTGCTATCGGAATGTTTAATTTACTTACTGCTTGATTTGTGCTTTCCCTTGATATAGTAGCTCATCGCATACTCGAATAAAATAAAAAAATTTTGTAACCCACATTTTAAGACATGAAGTTAATTTAAAACAGCTGCTTAAGCAGTTTTCCACACAATAGAGCTGCCACATTTTCCACAGTCTTAATTCCGATGTTCACAATTACTTTCTAACTGCATTTTGACCATGACAATATTTATGGCCCTTCTTTAAATTTATTTAAGAATTCATTTATAATTTATATGGTCTTTTACCAGCCTGTTTCGTTTCACCAACAGTATGGCAACCTTCACGAGAAGTTTCGGCGAGTTACTTATCGACATTAGGCCAAATCGAAAATTGTGCTTCGGTTTTCGAAATCGTACAATTATTTTCGATTTGTAAAACGGGCACCTTTGTCTGGGCGAAGTGAAAAGTAAAAGCTTTCTTTAATATCAAATCATAACTTATTTACTAAGGGAAAAGAATACTATACTCAGTGGTCTATTAATGTTTATTCCACACCACCACAGGATCATTCTGACATGTAGTTATTTTATAAAAAATTGATTTCTGACCTCACCTTAACTTTGACAAACCAAATTTTGCCGTCGGCATACGGAATTTTCGATTTGGCCTAATGTCGATAAGTAACTCGCCGCAACTTATCGCGAAGGTTGCCATACTGTTGGTAAAATTTTTTGGTCTAAACTGTTGTGATGTTGAATTGTTGTTGATGAAAACAGCTGACATCCCATACAAAAATTCATCAACGTTTGTATGGGCTTGTCATCTACGTTTCATAAACACAACTCCGGATGTTGAAGGCACACACAAATATTTTTTAGCCACTTATATGGTTCAATGTTCCTTGAACAATAAAAAAAATATGAAAATACATATATATATACCTTCCAGAATGTTTAATAAATCGCACGATTTAGGCTCTTTAGAGGTTTTGGTGTTCTGTCGTAGAAGAATGATCGAGTCTGATCGCGTTGTACTTAAATAGGTTTTCAACTTCAGATTTAGAGTGATAAAATAAGTATCTAAATTATCTGAGTGACTTGGTGGTGTGGTAGGTTGCTGATTTGGAATGCTCACTTGACAACTTTTTTATCGTTTTCCGTAACGCCACCTTCTTTTGTCCTTTTTGCCCTATCCTTATCTTTCTCTATCGTCAAACCATTTGTTCCAGTTTCAAACCATTCCGGGTCAAGAACCTTTTTTTGGCTCTCTTCGGAAAGGGTGGCATTAGCCGATATGCGATATAACGATCAGCCCTAATTAAGTGGCCATAACACATATTATGCAATGCATAATATGCATATAGAAATAAATAATAAACTAGGGTTTTCTCTTGAACGTCTGAACGGATTTGGATGAAACCCAAAATGCTAAGAAGATGTTGTTAATGGGGCATGCGTAATATATATTTCCTGGCGGGGTATTAGACGCGTGAGAAGTTCTTATTAAATTCTTGGACGTTGATGGACTACGGTAAGTACACTCAAGTGGCCCGTATGACACCAAGCACGTGCTTGTTCGTGTTAGGTGTTAGTAGGCGCGAAAGATGAAAGTATAGAAAAGGAAATCGAGGAAGTAACTACTGGAGTGCTGCCAGATTGTTTGCTTGCATGCGTACTAAGTGGGTTAGTATTAATGTTTTTAGTTTCGGAAAGCTATCTACGTTTGAAATTATTATGTACAAATCGTTATAATTTGCACATAGGACTCTAAAGGGTTCATGCAGTTGAAAAAACGTTCTACAATGGCGCTGCACTAAGGGAATAAAGGATCTAGTATTTCTACTCGGGACGTGAAAGTTAAGCTGACCCAACAAGTCAGCACTTTCCACGTCACCGTGGATAAGGTTATAAATAAAGGTAATGCCAAGCATGGTTCTACGGTTAGATAAAGATGGTAAATTAATAAGGAGGAGTCTACTGTGGACCCCATACTGAGGGCTCCAAACGCAAGATCCATATTCTAAGATAGGACGAACTAAAGAAATATATAGAGATTTTGTAACGTACGGGTCATTGAATTCTTTCGACCAACGTTTAATAAATCCAAGCACACCTCTGGCTTTATTCACCATGCATGAAATATGATCAATAAAGTCAAGCTTAGGATCTAGACGGACACCTAAATCGTCAACTAATGCTATTCTTTCCATAGAGCAGCAGTTCAGCGTGTAAGTTGCAAGCTTGGGAGCGACACGAGAGAATGTCATAAGCTTGCATTTAGAGCCGTTTAAGTTTAATAGGTTTGCGCTGCACCATGTTTGAAAATTGTTAAGATCTGTTTGTAAATCAGACTGGCAAGAGGCATCGGTATATTGCACGCAAAGTTTGACGTCGTCCGCATACATGAGTACTCTGGAGTTAGTCAGAACTTTGGGCAGATCGTTAATAAATAATGTAAACAGCAGGGGACCCAAATGGCTACCTTGCGGGACGCCAGAAGTAACCCTGAGAACATTAGATAAGGTGTTTTTAAATAGGACCCTTTGCGTCCTGCCATTCAGATAACTTGAGATCCAACTAAGAAGATCAACCGGAAATCCCATTAGGTCGAGTTTCCGAACAAGGAGAGAATGGTTAACAGAGTCGAATGCTTTACTGAAATCAGTATAGATTACGTCTGTCTGAAAGTTTTTATGGAAGCCCCTTATTATGAAGGAAGTGAGCTCCAAAAGATTAGTAGTCGTTGATCTTCGCTTAATAAATCCATGTTGGCATGGAGAAATAATTGAAGTACACAGGTGCTGCAAGTGAGGAGTAATGACTTTTTCGAAAAGTTTTGCGATGGCCGACAACTTAGAGATCCCTCTATAGTTATTGGCATCTGATTTGCTACCTTTTTTGTGGAGAGGAATAACAAATGATTCCTTCCAAATAAGGGGTGGTCTCTAAGGACAAGGTAAATAATTTTAGAAGGGATTGCACAGGGCGTCTGTGCGTCTGTCTAAAGGATAGAGCTTTCCTTTAAATAAGGAGTGATAACTAAGTTTGACTTGGGCATGATGTAATAATAAGTCCAATTTGAGTAGGTGGAATTAGAGTAAGTGGTTTGAAAAAACTGCGCAAACAGATCGGCAATTGCCTGATCATTTTTTACGGTAGTATTTTCAAAGGAAAGCGAGGAAGGATGAGAAATTGGCTAACGTTTGGTGTTAACAAAATTATAAAACTGTTTTGGGTCCTCAGAGAACTGGGCCTTACAACGAGTCAAATAATTTTTGTAACACTGCGCGTTCAGCACGGTAAATCTCGAACGAGCAGATAAATAAGGGGAAATGACAGATTGAGAACCATTACGTTTATATTTAGAATACAGATTAGATTTTCTGTTTTTAAGACGACTCAACTCTTTAGTAAACCAATGAGGCTTATTCGAGGTTGACGGATATATAACGGAACACAGGAAAAAATGAATTCATGGCACTGTAAAAAATATCCACGGCTTAAGCCATGTCAGTGCACCTGTATAGATCGGACCAATTGAAATCAGATATGAGGTTCAGCCGATCGAAGTCCGTCTCGCGAAAGCAGAGGCTGGCAGAAATATTCTTTAACTCAGTCCCAATGTCGATAGTCACATCGAATGAGAATGATAGGGATCTTCGGGAAGCGTCAGCGTCTCCGCCCTGGCTAAACTAACTCTTGTCGGATCTGAGACGAAACATAGACCCAGCAAGCGCTCTAGGGACTTTCGTACATGATTGACTTGAGACAGCGAAATGTTGAGCATGCCAGAAATAAAATCATGCTGTGTGGTGGTAAAAAGTGTATTGGAGGAATTGGTTGATGACCAAATAGCCCCTGGGATATTAAAATCTCAAAGAATTACTAAATGGTCCCTATCCGAAAGTCGATTGGAAACCATCTGAATTGCGGAAAGACGGTTCCAATAAATTGGAAGTTCCGACATAGGAGGAATGTAGGAACAAGTAATAAAAATGGAGCTACCATTGACTGATAGCTTAACACAAAGGAATTCAACATCGTTTCACTCCTCGAAAGTTATTAATTCAGACGCGAGAGTGGAGTCAACCGCTATGAGGACACCACCTCCACGTCTGAGGCCGATCCAGCCTATATATCGTGAATACAGCTGGAAAAACTTCGGAGCTCAGAATCTCCGGCTTTAACCAGGTTTCTGTGAATACAATAACCTGGGAAGCAAACGAGAGACTATCAGAATACAATTTGGGAAGCTTACTACGTAAACCTCTTGCAGTCTAATAGGAAATAGAAAAGGGATTTGTTAGTTTTTTTGGAGCAGTGGTCTAGTCGGGCCTGGGAAGTCTTAGCTTCGAACTCTTTGCCGACAACGTATTCTGGCCAGAATTTGGTCGTACATCTTGTGTCAAAGAGTTCGTTTGGGACATTTATTTTTAAAGACGAAATGTCCTTGCATAAGAAAATTTGAATTTTTGCACCTTTATTTTGTTAATTTCGGCTCCAGTTTTGTCTTGGATAAAGGCTGTTGGCTGAATGCGGCGTGTGATTTGTTTATTTAAGATGCAATATTTGAAGTCTAGTGTAAGTTAGCTTAGGGCGAAGGCGGGAGCACAATAAAGCTCTCTCTCGCTCTTTGCGAATTCGCCCCGCCTTCGCGAACCTCTGTTAAGCTATGCCCAAGTACGATCGATGGAAATAGAACTTATGTCGAAAAATTGAAATCGTCAAGCGCACACGTCTCATTTTCGTCTCCCGCCGAGTAAATAAATTATTCTTGCCACCAAAGTATCGGTTTTTTATTTTAATAAACTAATTAAAAACTTCATGGCGCCCCCGGTTGGACAAGAATAATTCAAAAATCTAAAATCGGCAACAAATTAAAAGTGACATACATACATATACATATATACATATATTAAAGTGCAATATAAAAAAATAATTTTTTTTGTTTGTGCCTTTAAAATAAAGCAAATAATTGTTGCCCGCGACGCGCTTTGTGTGTGTTTAAACAAATATTAAACATATCTGTGTCGGTCGCGAAATACCCTGGTTTATGATTTAATTGCTGCCACCACCGAGGGATCTTTACCGGAAAAGGAAAGTGGCTGCTAAAAATACCCAAAGAAAATAAGAGGTATTTGTGACAAAAAAAATGAAAGCTTGAGTTGAACACAAATTTTATGTTTATTGTCTTGTGCTGTAATTTCGCACCTCGCTTTCAATTCTTGGCATATACGTATTTATATAGTAGAGCTCGATGCCATGAAAATTTATTCAACTTATATTGTCTATAAAAAATACATATATTGAACCGCTCTTGGACGCAAAATTTATTTATTGTTTATTGTATTTATTACTGCAATCACTGTCGCGCCCTTTCCCCTCTCTTTCGTTGAAACTCGCAATAATAGATGGGAAGTTAATCCAAGCTTGCGCACTAATGCATACAGCCTTATACAAGCAGCTGCAGCGGTGAACTTTTTCGTTTTCGCTTTCGCTTATGCACCGGTGCTTACTTTGTTGTTGTTTGGCCCTTTTCGGGCGCTAAGATTAGCTTATCTTCGGGTATACACTTTTCGGCATAATTTCGCACCCACTATTAATTAATGCTGCTTGACTTGAATTTCAATTTATATAATAATTTGTTCGCTGTTCTCGTCAGATAAATATTAAATCTACAGTTCGAACGGTAAATAAATAATTTATTAAATTAAAAAAAACAATTTTTTTGTTTAATAATTTTCTAACTATTGATTCGAAAGTTATTAAATTATTGTTGTCGGTCTTGTTCGAGAAAATTTATTTCGGCCATTTATTTATTTATTTCCTTAAATAATATTTAAAATAATTAAATATTTAATTAAAAATCAGCCATGAAACAAAAAATAACTTTGTTCTGGAAGAGCTGAAGAACAAGCTCCAAAGTCGGGTCAGAACAATTGGCCGATTAAATGAACGACTAGAAACAGGATCGGTAACAGATTTAGGGGAAGAATTAAAATGTCGACTCGAAAACTTAAATGCTTTCATTAATAAAGCAAATCAATTACGATGAATTTGGCGACTAGCTGGAAGAACTTTGCATTGTGACCAAGCAAAAATAATGTCTCTGTTATCGGCCTTGAAGAGAGCAAGCGTTAGCTTAGGGATCAGCTGCTGTAACTCCAACTCGAGAGCGACTTCCGAAATGGGCACTGCCAAAATTTACTGGAGATTATTCGGAGTGAAAAAATTTAATCAGCCTTTTTGAAATTTTCGTTCATAAAGACGCCAGCATTCCAGTTATCGAAATATTGAACAATTAAATTAGTGTCTGTCTGGTGAAGCTTTAGAAACGATTAAAGCTTACCAAGTCACCCAGAGCAATTACGAAAAGGCACTGGCCAGCTTAAAAAAGGCTTACAAATGCCTAATCTTTATGAATAATATATCAAATTTTTTTAGTCTTCTTAAAATAGCGCATCAGTCCGCATCCTCCTTGAGAAACCTTATCGATACAGTTTCATCGATTTATGGTTCTCTGTTATCGATAGGAGATGATACAAAAATTTCGAATGCAATGTTGATATATTTGGTATTGAACAGAGTCGACCCAGTGACCAAACAAAAATGGGAGGAAACGCTCATAATCATGAGACTTTGCCGCTTTGGTCCGATTGTGAAAAAATTTTAAAACGCCGATATCAGCATTTATCAGCTGAAGAATCGTCAAAGCCGAAACAAGACAAATTATAGCTCATTTTCGTATTCCTCTTCCTTCAGCAAGCCTCAGCAGACTTGTAGGTATTGCAATGCAGGAGATCACTCTCTACATAATTGTAGTCCGTTTGGGCATTTGGTAGACCCTTATTTTTACCAGTCACAAAAAATTTATATGTTGATAGGAGCAGAATCATTTTTCGAATTGCTAGCTGTTGGTCAAATTAGACAAGGACCTGACTATCCAACTTTACAAAAGACCCTTCTTGGTTGGGTTGTCTCGGCAGATAAGAATCTGCGGTTCCGAAGCGAGTTGTGAATAGTTTCAGTTGTAGTGAGGAACCGTTGGTATCAATTGACAGCACACTTCAGAAATTCTGGTCACTGGAGGAAATGCCAAATCCAAAAAAATTGTGCCATCTGAGCACAAGTTATGTGAAGACCATTATAGAAAGACTACTCAGGTATTGCCATCAGGTCGGTTTGAAGTTAGGCTGCCGTTCAAGTCCGCTTCAAATGGGTTGGGAAACTCATTCGAGGTCGCAAAACGGCGGTTTTTATCGCTTGAGCGAAGGTTGTCTCGAGATCCTCAAATGAAGACCATGTACTTGGAATTCATGGAAAAATATCTCGCCCTAGGTCATATGTCGCATACAGACAACTAAGTCCCTTCCACTACAAATTATGTCATTCCCAAGCAATGTGTTTTAAGGCCCCAGAGTACGTCAACAAAGTTGCGCGTCGTTTTCGATGCTCCTTGCAACACATCGTCTCAGGTGGCCTTAAATGACATCTTGATGGTGGGGCCGACAATTCAAGAAGAGTTGTACTCTACTTTACTCCGCTTCCGGCTGCACAGAAATGCACTGACTGCCGATGTAAAAAAGATGTATCGCCAAGTAATGGTTCATGAAGCGGATATGAAGTTTCAACTCATCTTGTGGAGGAGAGCCTCCTCTGAATACTTGAGATTATACAAGATCAACACCGTCACATATGGTACTGGACCAGCCCCATTTCTGGCTATTCGGTGTTTAAAAAGGTTGAGTGAATCTGCCAAATTTTCATTCCCTAGAGCTGCCGACGTAATTGGATCCGATTTTTAAGGCGATGACATGTTAGCTGGTGCTGCATGCGTAGAGGAGCTAAAGACAATTAAGTCTGAAGTGTCTCAGGTTCTTCAAACTGCTGGTTTTGAGTTGAAAAAGTGGTTTTCAAACTCACCTGAGGTCACTGCATCTGAGAGAACAGTTAAGTCGATACCTATCACGGATTAAGAGTCAACTAAGGCGTTAGGAATATCGTAGTTGCCTAGGGAAGATGCCTTTAAGTTTAAGATTGACAATTCTGTCATGGGTCTCCGAGCGAAAAAACGGAACATACTGTTAGTGACATCGAAGCTGTTTGACCCCCTCGGCTTATTAAGTATCATTGTGATTAAGGGAAAGATCCTATTTCAGGAACTTTGGCTTAATAAGTTAAATTGGGATGAGTAGATTCCGATGCATTTGGAAACAGGTTGAAATATGCTAAAAAGAACTCTGTCTCAACTGGATGAGATATCTGTTTCTCGGTTCGTAAGTGCCGACCCTATGTCAGCAGTACAGTTACATGCCTTTGCCGACTCATCCATGAGAGCAAAACTGCCCAAGGTTATAAATTATTGTTGTTGATTTTAAAGTCGAATGTAGCGCCGCTCAAGACCAAAACGCTCCCAAGGCTTGTGTTATGTGCCGCTCACCTTCTCGCAGATCTCTGCCATAGAATCAAGCCCTTAGTAAAAGTCCCTATCGAATGAATTGTGTACTGGTCGGATTCTGAAGTTACTCTTCACCGGATTCGATCTCATCCATCTTCGTTGTGGACATTCGTTTCGAACAGGGTAGCGGAGATTCAAGAAACGGTCAGGAGAAGCTACATGGAGGCATGTTCCCACAAAGCTGAATCCAGCAGATATCGTTTCTAGACGTTGTGACGTCGACGTCAATTTGGTTCATTGGCCCACCAATTCTGAAGGAGGAAGAGGAGAACTGGCCCAAAAATGAGAATGTCGAGCTAGATGACGAAGTCTTGCGTCAAGAAGCCAGGAAGACTTCGGTCGGACTGACCGCTGCTGTGCAAACTTCCGATTTGCTGGATGTCATCGAGGGATTCTCGTCACACCTCAAGCTTGTAAGAGTGTTCGCTTATATGTCGCTTTGCTTTAAAAGAAGATGCAAAGACAAGAGTATAGTTTTCGAAGAAACTCTGTCACCGACTCAATATTTTGAAGCTTTTCATAAGATTGTCGCAATAGTTCAAAAGCAAGAGTATCAAGTAGAAATTGAAAAAAGTTCGTAAAGGCTTAAAGGTTGGCCCAAGTCTTCAGCGATTGAACCCATTCATTCATGATGACACGGGCACTTGGTGCAACTTTTCGTTGTTTCGAGTTGGGGGGCGACAAGCTAACGCTCCTATATCATACGATGCCAAGTTTCCCTTGCTGATGACGAAACGCTCCCAATTTGTGCAGAGCTACGTCCGGCATCTGCACCATTCAATCTTCCATGTCGGCCCTCCAGCACTTGTGAGCATACTACGACAGCGTATTTGGATCGTAAACGCTCAGGAACTCTGCAGTCAGACAGTTCGATCATGTGTGTGCTGCTTTAAATTCAAGCCTCTACTGATGACACAAATTATGGAAAATCTTGCCGCAGATGGACTCCGTGCTCTCCGCCCATTTGCGACATGTGGCGTTGATTTGTGTGGCCCTGTCTATACGACATTGAAGATTCGAGGAAGGCCTCCGTACAAGTCCTACATTGCCTTATTTGGGCAATGGTTCACTTAGGGGGTTCACTTAGAGATTGTGTTAGTTCTAAGTAATGATTCCTTTTTATTGGCTTTTTAAAGGTGCATTGGTCGACGAGGATGTCCGCAGACCGTTCACTGCGACAACACGACGAACTTCGCAGGAGCGATCCCCACTTCCAGGCTCTTCGCGTGCGGATCGGGGAGCAGGCGGACGCAATTCGCGTCAAAACGCGGATGCGAATTTGCGTTCACACCCCTTCGTGGCACCGCCAGCAGGACAACGTCGAGGAAGGACAGCTCGTCGTCGTGGCAGAGGACAACCTGCCGCCTCAGCAGTGGCTTCTGGGACGTATCGTCGCGACGCACGCAGGAGAGGACGGCATGGTCAGGGTCGTCGACCTTAGGAAGAGCGACGGAGCGGTGTTTAGTAGAGCCATCCATAAGCTGACTCCACTTACAGTTTGTTGAAGCCGTGGAGGCGTTCATCGGAGCCGGTGTTGGCCGAATGCTGAATGGCGTTCGTATTTGTTAATTTAAGATGAAAAATTTGAAGTCTAGTGTAAGTTAGCTTAGGGCGAAGGCGGGAGCACAATAAAGCTCTCTCTCGCTCTTTGCGAATTCGCCCCACCTTCGCGAACCTCTGTTAAGCTAGGCAAAAGTACGATCGATGGAAATAGAACTTATGTCGTAAAATTGAAATCGTCAAGCGCACTCGTCTCATTTTAAATTATTCTTGCCACCAAAGTAACGGTTTCTTATTTTAATAAACTAATTAAAAACTTCAATTACATCTTCCGATGTCTGAGGAGAAGGAGAGAGCCGTGAAACAAAAATATGTTTCGTAGGTGGGACTGGTATAAGGGCTTTTGGCAATACAGACTGATTGTCTGCATTGCCAGTATGGCCGGTAGTCCGGGCCTAGCACCCTGGGCAGATAATATGTCTGGGCTCTGAGAGGTCAATATTTGAGACCCCCCAGGGGACAAAACGGAAATCACCGTGGACGCGGTCCCTCCAGCAGCACATTCGGAAGCCGAATCTACTCGGAATCTACTCGATTTCAAATCTCTTGGAATCGGTTCTGAGGTCGAGGGCTGTGTCGCCGGAGACAGCTGTTGAGTGTCGACCGCTGGACGTTGGGAACCGCCGAGATACTGCAGACCAGTAGCGGATTTTTTGCGCCTAGGAGACTTATTTAATAGCTTTAGGCTATTAAATTGAAAATCCAGCGCCAAGAAGAACATATCTTGAGTTTTACAAAAACTCAAAATTACGTCTTTGAAACCGTTTTTGGTTTGCCGCATAAAAGACATCATCTCCCTTTCAACGTTGCGACAGGCCTCACAACAGTTCCGCATACAGATGTTTTTTCTTACATCGTCTACCGACCGAGCCCCAACACCAATTCACTTGGAATGCATAAGGTTGTCGCACAGCCAGCAGCCGATTGTAAAATCAGCAGAGGTAGTAACCTTTTTACAGGTTTTAGCGGAACAGACTATAGCGGACATTATATGACTTACCACTGTACCTTTGCGTAAAAAAAGATAAGCGTGCAGCTGCACCGAAAAAACGGGAGAGTGAGAGAGCGGGTGAGCGGGTGAGCGTGGGAGCAAGCTTTTCGTTTAGCTTTCGCGACGGCGCAAGCTATACGGAGAAGGCACAAAGAGGAATGCAAAAAATGCTAAAGCAAAACTAGCAGCACAGCTACCAGAAATTAATAATAATTAAATAGACAAAAGAAAATAGCTGAATGCACACGAAGTGAACGGGATCTTTATTAATCACAGATAAGAATAATACACCGGTTGTATTTATCAACAAATTACACAAAACGAGAGCGCAAGAAAAAGAAAAACATCCGTTCACTTGGCCCTGGCAAAATAAGGCTGGGTTGGAAGATCAGTACGTTGCAGGCGGGTTTGGTTGGAAACCCGAGTCGAGACCCTTGCGAGAGGATTTGGGTGGGCACAGAGTTTTACATTGTAGGATGATTTTTGCTTGTCTATTTCATCTTTCACTGTGAGAATGCCGGGATCCCTGTGGATGTTTTGGTTACGAATATACCATGGTGCCCCAGTGATAGTAAGCAGGATTTTTGATTGAGCGAGCTGTATGATGTCTATGTTGGTTTTGCTCGTGTATCCCCAAAGCTGGGAGCCATAGGTCCAGATTGGCTTAAGAGTGGTGTTGTAGAGCAGAACCTTGTAGTCCAGACACAAGGGCGATCGGGAGTTTATAATCCAGTGAGGGCTGCTGGCTCTCAGTTTTAGGTCTAGTTTCTTGCATTCGATATGTCTACGCCAAGTTAGACGTCTGTCGAGGTGGATGCCGAGATACGTTACATCATTGGGGAACTTGGGGAATATGCGTGTAATTCAGGCAGAGCGAAGGGCAAGTTTCTCTGTTTAGAGTAAATGTTATGTGTTTACACTTTTGTTCGTTTATTTTAATACGCCAATCAGAAGCCACTTCTTGACTACCTTAAGGTGGTAGGTGAGTTGGGTTGTTGCACGGACTGGGCATCTTGAGCGGCTCAGGATCGGAGTGTCGTCAGCGAAGGTGGATGTTGTTAGTCGGCCACTCGTGGGAATATCCGCGGTGTAAAGGACGAATAGAGTTGGCCCTAGTGCACTGCCTTGTGGGACTCCAGCTTCGATAGTGTAGTTGTCGGAAATTTTAGTGTTGCACCTCACTGCGAAGGCTCTGTTGTAGAGGTACGATTCCAGGAGTTTCTGAGTGTACCCAGGCAGGTGTGTTTTAATTTTATGCATAAGACCTTCAAGTCAGACGTTGTCGAATGCTTGAGATACATTAAGGAATATCTCGCTGCAATATTCTTTATGCTCGAAGGCTGTTCGAGTCTCGGATATTATTCTGTTAACTTGCTCGATAGTTTCGTGTTTTTCTCTGAAGCAAAATTGGTGCGCTGGGATAATATTGTGAGCTCCCGTATATGGTATTATCCGCGTTAGAAGACACTTTTCGAATAATTTGGAATGGCATGACAGAAATCTTATTGGTCTGTAAGATGATGGGATAGTGTGATCTTTTCCAGGCTGCGGTGTTATTATAATAATAGAGTAGTAGTCGAGACTTATGTTTCCGTTGAAGAGTTTACAGATGGCCTCAATAGCACAGTACGCAAGTTCCATTAACATTTTTGTAGTTATATGGTCGCCGCCCGGAGCTAATGACTTTAATGGTCTCGAACGGCCGAAATAATGTTGGCGTAGATTCCGTTTCGGTGTCGATTTGTGGAAGGACAAAATTATTTGCAGAGGGGTTCGTCTGGAAGACGCCCCTAAGATGTAAGGTAAATGTTTCGGCTCTGTCTCTGTCACTGCGGGCCCAGCAACCAAAAGAATTTCTTATCGGGGTGGCGGTTCAATCGGAGAGCTTAGGTTTGGGTGAGCCCGTCTTCCTTCAGGGCCCTGTTTAGTTTGCGGGTGGCTTCATTAAGGCGTTGCTTTGAGCTTGGTGATCTGATGGTTTGCCACGCCCAACGTAGACGCCTCTTTTCCAGAACCAGCTGTTCAATTTGCAGGCTGGTTTTGAGCTTTTTAATTTCCACATCCTTACGTTTTGGTGTTGAGAACTTGGCTGCTGCGACGAGTACCTCTTCAAGAGCGGCGTCCATGTCCTCTTCAATATTTAGTTGTGGAGTTAGCTCAATGTGGGAACTCATATACTTTCTGTATTTCATCCAGTTAGTGTTGGGCGACGTCAGCCTGTAGGGGTGGTCCGAAATATCTGGGCCTTGAAAAAGGGTTATCAACAAGGGCGAGTGGTCAGATGAGAGATCCGGTAGGGCAATGGCGTTTATTAGATCTCGTGGGATATTTTTTGTCACCGCGAAATCGATTAGATCTGGGATCTTTCTGGGGTCTGTCGGGCCAATATGTGGGGGTACCAGGAGAAACGTAATCCAATTTATTGTTTACTTTTATAATTTCATTGTACAATTGCTTTTCCTTCGGGGTCACGAGGCGTGATCCCCAGTGCGTGTGTTTGGCGTTGTAGTCTCCTGCAGCAATGAAGCGATCCCCCAGTGTGTTGTAAAAATCCATGAAGACAGTAGACAGCGGCAATGAAAAGGTTACCGTGTTCCGACTGCACTTTTATGGACGCGGCTTGCAAGTGATTTGTTGCAAACCTTTGGTGAAAGTGGTGTTTGATGCGTTCTCTGATTAGGATGCCGGTCCCTTCGTGGGCTTTGCCATCCGTATGATCTGTGCCGTAGAAGGTATACCCTCTTATATGGAAGTTATATCTCCCTGTGAGGTGCGTTTCAGCAAGCAGCATGGCGTCGATGTGATTCATATTTAGGAATTGAGTTATTTCAAGTTTATGCCGTGAAATGCCGTTGGCATTCCACATGGATATACGAAGGTTCGACATTGATTATTTGGACTGTTGTGCTACAAGCAACTGAATCACCATTTTCTGGTTCTGATCAAGGGTTTGGATAGTTGTTTTCATGAATGACATAAGTTCCATTATACTTTGTTCCATAGTAAACATCATGGTTTCCAAATTACTTTGCGGCTGCCCTGGTGTCTGCTGAGCGTGTTCTGGGTGTGTCTGGAGAGAGTGTTCCATACCTGTTCGTAGGGCTTCGGCGCAGGAGATGCCCTTGGTGGTATTTAGCGGACCGAATGATGATCTGGCTGCCTTGGCGAAAAATACGTCTGGCGTACTTTTGGAGTTATAATACACATTTTTTGTTTTTTGTCGACGCGTGTGTGGCGCTTGTGGCATGCGACTCTTCAGCCACTTGTAGACCGCAAAGCCTCTGCCACATTTTTTCCTTTGGGAGTCTTCTTTGCTCTCGGTGCAGTCTAGAGAGTTGTGGAAGTCTCCGCAGACTACCCAGACTGTCCGAAGTGTACAGTACGTCTTGGTGTGTCCAAACTCCTGGCAGTTAGTGCATTGAACAGGGCCACTGCGTTTGTGTGGCTCTTCCACGGTGATCCTTCGATGCATTAGCAGCTGCAGCTTGTAGATCGGGTGCACTTCATTTTTCTTTAGGGCTTTGCTGTCCGGTTCAAGCTCGACCTTAAATAGTGGTTGCGGGGTTTTGTTTCTGTTAAATTTATTGCTAGCATTTTTGGCGCAAAAGCCCTTGGCTTTAAGTGCTTCTTGAATCTCGGAGGGGGCGACGTCAAGGTCAATTCCTTTAAGTACTACTCTCAGTCCCTTGCTTCTTTTTAGTTGGTATGTGTAGAAGTTCTTTTTTGATTCCACCAGGCTCTAATATGTTCTGCCGAATTCGTTTGGATTTTGGTCTCGTGTATGTTCCCTTTTATAAGCGTATATACCTTCTTCTTTTGGGTCACCTGCCCCAGTTCTGCTCGGTTGTTCTCCTCCTCAGCTAGGATGGCGAATCGGTTATCATTGAAACTTGTAGTTTGTTCATTGCTTGTATTGGTACGGTTGATCTTTGGTTTATTACCAACCGTGTTTAGTGGACTAAGCTTACGCTTAATGTGGATGTAGCGATCCATACCGGTCTGTACAGCTGGAACCGCCTGTTGCTTGTCGGAGCTTACGGTTTTTGTNGCCATTGTATTTTGCACTGCGGCCGTTGGCACCGAATTCGCAATATTGGTAGTCTGTTTAGTTGTTGATAGTGATTTTGCTGCGGCTGCAGAAATTGTAGCACTGCTAGTTGTTGGAGCTTCTTCCATAGAAGCCGGCGGTGGTGGGGTTTGGCATTGATAGCTCCATGATGTGGGAGTTGGGGTAAGCAAAGTGGCTGAGCAAGAGCTCGCTTTCTTGCTGTCTACGGTCAGTAGAGTCGGGTTGCTATTTGTTGACTTCTTTTCTATGATGATATTGCGTGTTGAGAAGTAAGAGTAACATTCGTTTCTTGGATTTATGGAGCTTCTACGCTCATTCTTTTTATCGCTGCTCATTATTCGAGCTTATTGCTCGTGACAGTTATTAATTAAATTAAATAAGTACTTACCTTGCTCATAACACTAGCTAAAATATATTTTTCTTTTATAGGTAAGCGTTTTTTCGCACTATTTGGACTACTCCAGAATAATATACTTTGTATTTAATTTATTTCATCCAGTTTCTTTAAGTTTTCCCGGAGCTCACGAAAAACCACGTCCGCACACTGCGAGAGTTGACAACGAATGCACACGAAGGGAACGGGAACTTATTACCCACACAAAATCAAAGATTAAAAAAAAACCGGTTGATTTTATCAAAAAATTACACAAAACGATAGCGCAGGAAAAAAACACGTCCGTTCACTTGGAAAAGACAAACTTAGGTCTCTGGTTCACATCGACGATGACAAGCGCTTTACTCGTTATGACCTCAGACTACATTATGTTTGAAAGGCGAGCCGAAAGCCTTTAGTTTTGATTCAACTATGAAATCTCGTCTGAAATGGTGCTGCCGAGTTCGTGCACACATACACACAAAACTCACATATACTTTGCATTGTGTACCCAATAAATGAAATCTAAAAACAGAACAAGCTATTACGTCTCTCTTTCCCCTTTTGCCCTTGCAACAAGCCTAGTCCTGTCAAAGCATTTAAGACGCCCTCTCTATATAGTTTTATACTCTTCGCTAATATACACATGGACAATGTATCCATCAAACATTTTTTGCAATTCGTTTTTTTTCAGCATATGAAAGTCGTCTGATGCTACGGCTTGATGTGTTAACGTTCTCATAATTTGGTTCCTACTCAGTCATACCAAAGTTTTTTCTTCACTTCCAAATCTATCCATGTCATTCAATCATTCACATGTATACTCTCGTTTGTGTTTTCATTTGTAGAAATTAACTAAACTACAATACCATAAAAAGACCCCACCCTTAATTATTTTTGCATTCATTTTTTTTTATTATAAATAGTAATCAAGACAAAAAATTGTTCCAATGGTAATTTATTTACTGAAGCTCAAACCAAATTCGTGGCATGAGGCGTTGGCTTCAGATTAACGCTAGCAGGAACATAATTTCTGTTGATAAAGCTAATGGGGCACCCTGAGTCTAAGAAGCATTCTATAAAAAAAAAGTTATTAAAATAACCATCTACCTCCATACAAAAATGCCTCACATAATCTTCTCTCAAAATAAGAAGAGATATTTTTATTTTGTTCACATGCAGCAGTAAGGGTGACCATGTTTTCGCACACAAAACAGGCTCCAACTTCTCTTGTGAGCTTACGGCAATCTGAGGAAATTTGACCCAAACAATGACAGTAATATCACTGGAAAACTGGGTTAAAGATAATTTTCGGAATGGTTTGTAGCTCATCCAGATCTTGAATATACTTCTTATCATAAATGCATGTAAATCGTGGTTTTAGGCTGAAACACGTCATATTGGCACTTGTGCGTATTCGACGATCAGGTCTCACATGATTATTAAAGTAAAGCAAAACGCATTCTGACATTTCCAACCCTCTTGATATCGTTACTTTAGTGTTTAGTTTCAATCTTTTCATTTGCGATCGCTGGGTTTAAGTACACCCTGATTTGTGCTCTCTTTCAAAATGCATTAACTCTAGCTTTCAATTATTTTTCACTTTGGAAATTAATTTCGTGTTTTAGTTGAATGTCGTTTAAAATATAAAATTAATTTTCTTAATTACACCGTTTTCTAAATCACTTATCTTGCCTGATCTTTCCAGATTTTTCCGCTCGCTTTTTTCCGATCTCCATCCATTCTTTCGTTGATTGCTGCATCATTCGGTTCTGCCTCTTTTTCGTTAATTTCCTCTTCGTTTGATTCTTCCTCTTCACTAATCGTAGCTTCGTTCTTTCTCTCGTTCCTCGTTGAATGTTTTAAAAAGCTAGCTAGCAAGGAAATGACCTTAGGATGACCCGTACGTTACAAAATCTCTATATATTTCTGTAGTTGATCCTATCCTAGAATATGGATCTTGCGTTTGGAGCCCTCATTATGGGGTCCACAGTAAACGCATCGAGTCGGTTCAAATGAACTTTTTACTTTTCGCTTTACGCGGCTTAAACTGGGATGCAAACCAGAGGTTACCCTCCTATTCTAGTTGACTTCTCCTTTTTAATTAACCATCTTTATCTAACCGTAGAACCATGCTTGGCATTACCTTGATTTATAACCTTATCCACGGTGACGTGGAAAGTGCTGACTTGTTGGGTCAGCTTAAATTTCACGTACCGAGTAGAAATACTAGATCCTATATTCCCTTAGTGCTGCGCCATTGTAGAACGTCCTTTCAACTGCATGAACCCTTTAGAGTCTTATGTGCAAATTAAAACGATTTGTACATAATAATTTCAAACGTAGATAGCCTTCCTAAACTAAAAACATTAATACTGACCCACTTAGTACGCATGCAAGCAAACAATCTGGCAGCACGCCAGTAGTTACTTCCTCGAATTCCTTTTCTATACTTTCATCTAACACCTAACACGGACAAGCACGTGCTTGGTGTCATAAAAAAAAAATACAAATATCGATGCTACATATGCTGGCCGAGCTACGATAAGAAAATCATTGTAATATAGCTCATCACCAAAAGAAAAACCGACATCAGACATCATAGCCGGTAGCTAGCTGGAAGACACTGTACCTGCCTAATAGAACGGATTACCAGACAATGCACACTGACAAAGCTGCATGAAAAAAAAACGAATACCAGAACCTATCTCTTTACTTATTCCTACCTACTAAATCTTGGCAATTTATTATAATTATGACCAGAAGTTTGCAATTTCAGCTGTTGCATGCACAAAATGAGTTACACACAAAATTTTTTATACCTTTACTCCCATCCCTCTTGTACGCACCCTCAAACCCGCCGCAGTTGGTTGGCTTTACTATAGCTATTTTCGTAATTGCCTAATTATAATATTTATATCCAATTTACAGTGCTTTATGGAAGAAGTCAAGGAGCACCCATACGTCATCCAATGCGAGGCCGCTAAGCCGCTAATTGTCGATACCTTTAAATTTTTGTATGACTTGGACTTTTTAGAATCGCAGGCCGACGAGGTAATTGTGCTGTTTTCCCTTTCCGTTTTAGCACCGACTTATACGTTCCCTTTGACATACCTTTTCAACCGAAGCTTACAACGCCGCCCTTAGCAATGCCGAGATTGCCGCACGAGGTCATTTTTGCGATTGGAGGCTGGAGCGGTGGCACATCAAAGGGTTGCATAGAGACCTATGATACTCGAGCCGATCGCTGGGTGAACATTAACGCCGAGGATCCCGCCGGGCCTCGCGCGTATCACGGTACAGCAGTTTTGGGATTTAAAATTTATTCTATTGGGGGCTACGATGGTGTCGAATACTTTAACACCTGTCGCGTATTTGATGCCGTAAAAAAGAAATGGAGCGAAATTGCCCCGATGCACTGCCGTCGCTGCTACGTGAGTGTGACTGAGCTAGACGGAATGATCTATGCGATTGGCGGCTACGACGGACACAACCGTCTGAACACCGTTGAGCGGTACAACCCGAAAACCAATCAGTGGACCATTATTCCTCCGATGAACATGCAACGATCAGACGCGAGCGCCTGCACTCTGCAAGGGCGTATCTACGCCACCGGTGGATTTAATGGCCAGGAGTGCCTGGATAGTGCCGAGTATTACGATCCAAACACCAATGTGTGGACGCGAATAGTTAACATGAACCATCGGCGGTCTGGAGTGAGTTGTGTGGCATTCCGGGGTCACTTGTATGTTATCGGGGGTTTCAATGGCACAGCTCGGCTCTCCACTGGCGAGCGATTTGACCTGGAATCACAGACTTGGCACTTTATTCGGGAAATGAATCACTCACGTAGCAATTTCGGACTAGAAATTATCGACGACATGATCTTTGCCATCGGCGGCTTCAACGGGGTCTCGACCATTTCGCACACCGAATGCTACGTACCTGAATCGGATGAATGGATGGAGGCCACGGATATGAATATCGTCCGTTCCGCTCTGTCCGCCAATAACGTAGCGGGACTGCCGAATAAGCGTGACTACATACACAAGGAGCGAGACCGTCTGATGGAGGAGAGGCGACAACGACTTATGGCCACCGCCTTGGCCCGAGATGATATCGGTCATGGCAGCCCCGGAAGCTCACTAGTGGAAACAAACGACGCAGCTATAGATGATTACGAAAGCCCTAATGATGAAGAAGATGTTGAAGAGCAGCGGCAACAACACGAGTTTATAGAGAACCCTGCAGGTCCTGGGCTTACACCGGCCGTTGTCCACGGCTTAGCACATCCGGCAGCCCCTCATCTTAACCGTCTACTGGAAGAGCGAGATATTGAAAACAATCGGCGCTTTCGGGTGCAGCTGCGTAATCAGCGTTATGGTTCGCATCATGAGATTCGTCGTCGCGCCTAAAAATTGGCGCGGTAGGCTTGCTCTAGGCTGAGTCTAAGTTTTTAATTCAAGTTCTCATCCCCAATATGCCAAGACTCTTTAAACAGAAATAAAAACCGCCCATTAGAAGAAGCGTAAGCATGAGCTAAGATATTTCAGTCCTGCAGAGAAGCCCACGCTACTTTCCTATAGGTCTTTCCAAAATACACAAAATTACTCGCTTTCAATATTCAGTATTTTGCATATAATATTAAAACATCTTTAGACTAAATTTCAGTTGCTCAAAATTTAACGAATATATATAATAAAATAAAATATTTCTTGTAATAATGAAGCTATAACTTTAATCAAACTTACAGGAAAGAGCTTAGTTAAGATAAACATATGTAACCACCAGTTGAATATGTATGTGGTAATTTCGTAATACGAGACGCATTCGCAGTCGAGAAGTTCCTACAATATAAGCAAAATGATGAAACCACCAGTAATATAGAACGATATGAATTTATTTCTTTATTTACACATTACACGAACCAGAAGCTTATCTAGAGAAGAAAAGATCAAGGGAGCCAAAAAATTAAGTTGTCACCACGGTTCTACTCTAGGCTAAGAAAGGTAAGTTAATTAGGATTAGACTAATGGGTTAGGACGGTAGCCTTTAGTCTGCAGCCCAGTTTAAGCCGCGTAGAGCGAAAAGTATAAAGTTATTTTGAGCTCCAAAAGCAACATCCATGTTTTAAAAAAAGGCAAACTAGAAAGGTATATCTACGAGTTTTGTAACATAGGCTTCAGTGAATCCGTCCAATCACCAAAGAGCAACAGTTCAGTTTATAAGTCGCAAGCTTGCACGATACGGGGAATGTCATGAGCTTGCTTTTTGAGACGATATTTTAAAAGAGGACCCTTTGCGTCCTGCCTTTTTTTTTAACTTGAGAGCATCTAATAAGAAGATCAGCAGGAAATCCCAATAATAAGGAGAGACTGGTAAACGAGTCAGATGCTTTACTGAAGTCGGTATAAATTACATCTATCTGAAAGTTTTTATGGAAGCCCTTCATTATTGTAAAGAAGTTCTCTGGTCGGGGATTCACAGTTATGCCCCAGGAACCTATACAAGAAATGAACAAAAGGTTGGTAAGGAATTTGTATCGGAGACTAAGAGAGAGCGCCTGAGACCGAATGGATGAACACCCCCGTTGTTGCTATTGATAGATACTATTGTTACTATTAAGCTAAGTCGAGCACTGATAACGATTGGTTCGATTACGCCACTTGGCGTGATGTTTCTTGCTCCATCTCACAGAATCTGCAGGTGTCGATTTCTTAAATTTTAAATTTCTTAAGGTGGTACCTATGATTGCAGTGACTGTAGCCTGTTAGAGTGCGAATTTCGCCCTTTGTTAGGTTGATAATGTGTTTTGATCGCGTCATCTGGGGAACGAGAAAACGTTTGGTTTGTCTTAGCCGTGCACTATCGGTCCAGTGATTATCTCAGCTTATTCCGATTTCCTGAGCAGTTCTCTTTTGTGTCCTTTCGGTAGTCCACAGAACGGTTAAGGGCCTATTAATGGTGTCATCGCCCCGCGTTTAGCTAAGGAGTCTGCCACCTCGTTTCCTATGTGGCCTTCATGCCCTGGCACTTAGCCCACCGCAAAAGTGTTTTTGGAGGCAAGGGCAATAGCTGCAGGAAACAGTTCTCTACAAGTCCGGATGAGATCGTAAAGGAACTCAGCGCTATGAGCGCTGCCTAACTGTCATAGAAGATGTAAATCAGTACGCCCTGAATTTTCCTGCAAAGGCATTCACGAGTACAGATTTCAATTGCATGTTTTTTTGCTTGGAAAATGGTTGGCGACTTTCCCATGGCCATGGATTTGTTGAACCTTGGTCCGAAAATACCAGCCCCGGTGTCACCGTTATCTAGTTTTGATCCATCAGTGTAATATGTTTGTGATTCACTGGGCAGAGTAAGTGCACCAAGCAAGCGATGCATTCGTTAAGATCGGTTTTACCACAGTGTTAGAAGACCAGTAGCTCATTTTTGGACTTCGGCCACATGTGCTACCGAATAGCCTTTTAAATGCAAAGTGTGCTCGAGTGGCTTTGTTTATGGTCTTGTCTAGGTGTGTATTCCAGTTAAGCTTGGAGTCGAGTGTGCCTCCCAAGTAGTTAGTCTCAACCGAAAAGTCAATGATGGAGTCATTTAAGGATGGTCTTGTTAGGGAAAGAGACCTATTCCTAGTAAATGGGACCTAGAATGAAATTAGTGGGCCTAGAGATTGTTTTCACGGTTTTAGAAATCTGTATGAATCGAGGTATTTATTCGCGAAAGCGGGTAGTTCTTCCTGGAGGCATCTTCTAGCGATGCCAGAACCGGAGCGCCTAGGTATTTTATTCTTTCCCCTGTTAGGTCCGGACATTTACAAATAAGATGCTCCAAGCTTTCGGTTGCCTCGGGTTCATCGCATTTCCGCATTTGGTTTTGTCGGTAATGCCCAGCTTGACTGCATGTGCCGCGGCCAGGCAGTGACCTGTGAGAATTCCCACTAATAGTCTGCAGTCTTTCCTTGGAAGATGCAGTACGTAGTGACTAAGCTTTTCGTTGCGCTTTTTGCACATGGCTTTTGCTGTTTTCCAGGTTGTGGAAGTTATCTTCCATCTGCTTGCAGCTCGTAGGTCGGCCCGCCTCTTTAGTTCGCTTTGGAGCGCTCTAAGGGAGACAGGAACGTTTTCTGTTCTTTCGTTCGGCAGTCTGACGCCTTCCTTTGCAAGTTCGTCTGCCCTCTCGTTACCACCGAGGTCGTGCTAAGGATATCCCTGCTTTCCAGTACACTTTTGGAGCTGACCGCTGACAATTGCATGGATCTAATCGCCGCTTGACTGTCCACAAACAAGTTAACGCTTCGTGCTCTGCGCCTGGAAAATGCTACATTGGCTTGGTAGCTTATACGACAGCCTCATTTCAGGGTCTGTACAGTATATGACCGCTCCAACTCCATCTTTCATCTTGGAGCCGTCGGTGTATATATTAATGTGTTGAGCATGGTTGTGACCTGTTTTCCAATCGTCAGGTCCCATGTATGATGTAGTTTTTACATCCGGGAACGTTCTGGTCATCATGTAGTCAGTCAGATGCTCATGTCGCGACCTATTAAACTATTCCCGAATCCTTGCAAATACATATTACCTAATGCAACCAGGCGTTGCGCTGCTTTTCCTGCAGTCAGTTGCGCGTGGATATCTGGGGGATCGATTCCAATTATGAATTTGAGTGCTTTTGTGGGGATTGATCTCAGCGCCCCTGTTATGCAGAGCCGCTAAGTTCTCTCCATAGGCTTGTAATATGTTTTCTTTTCCATGGCTTGCCACCACAGAAGGGCTCCATACAGCAGTGTTGGACGCACCACCGAGATGTAAATCCAGTGCATTAGAGCGGGTGAGAGACCCCATGTGTTGCTAAGCATCTTCTTGGATGTATATAGCGCTATGGTGGCCTTCTTTGCCCTCTCTAGTACATTAGGCTTCCATGCCAGCTTGCTGTCCAGTACAATTCCGAGGTATTTTACTTGTGTTTTCGGGGTAAGTCTGGTTGTGTTAATTTTGGAGGGGACCCATAGCGGTACCTTGTATCTCTTGGTGAAGGGAATGAGGTCCGTCTTGTCCGCGTTAATACTGAGTCCGACTTTACTCGCCCACTCACATATCTCCCTGAGTGTTGATTCCATAATCGAGCAAAGATAAATATCTTTGGGGCCTTCCTTTCAAATCTCTTGATCAGGTCGTCCACCACCATATTCCACAGGAGAGGTGACAGGACCCCGCCTTGCGGCGTGCCCCTGTACGGTCCTTTCATCACGGAGACGGTTCTCCAATCGTATTGTACCCGCCCACAGCTTAGAAGATTTCTTATCCACATGCTGATGGCTGGGGGCGTATTAGCCGCTCTTAGGCGGTCCATTATAGCGTCTGTGGTAACGTTGTTAATTGCTCCGGGTATGTCCACAAACAATCCGAGAGCATATTCTTTATTGTGCAGGTCTTTCTAGTGAGTGTAGTGCCGATTCCACTGATTTCCCTTTTGTGTAAGCGTGCTGGTTGGTTGACATTAGTCTTCCCACATCTTTCCTGATGTATATGTCCAGCAGCTTTTCTGGCGTCTTGAGTAAAAAGGAGGTGAGGCTTATCGGCCTCTAGTCCTTGGGGCTCACGTGACTGCACTTCCCCGCTTTTGGCAGGAAGACAATCCTAGAGGTCCTCCATTGAATAAGGATATAGCCCGTACTTAAGCAGGCTGTGTAAATAGCGTAAAGCCACGGGGTGATGACTTTTTTGGTTACCTGTAGCATGGCTGGAGTATTCCACCTAGTTCTGGTGCTTTTATTCCCGCAACGGATTACCGTTCCACCAGGGTGGCTTGGTCCTCTTCTTGGCTCTAGATGTCGGGCATGCTGCGCGTTGCGCATATAGTAGTTCCTTGGAGAGGGTCTCTAGGGACCTTTCTATGTCTTCCGCGGATTTTACTAGGCCCGGAAAGGTCGCGAGTCGTGTCGTGACCGTCTTCTTAAACTTTCCCCAGTTAGTGTTTCGGGGGTTCCTAAAAGCGGTTGGTTTG
>VNJU01001703.1:0-11148 GCA_008042675.1 Drosophila seguyi
GTTGCTGCGTTAATGGGGCGCACACCGCGATCTTCCCTCGTTTTTCCCTTTTTCCAGCGCAAATTGAAAGCGCATTTCGAAAATTTTTCACACCTGAAAATGATTTCGTCTCGAGAGAGGGTTTTTCCGACACTTGGCCAGCGGGAGGTAGTTAACCCAGCCAGCAGGCAGCGGGCAGCGGGCAGCGGGCAAGGCGGGGGCAAGTGCGGCGAATTCCGATGACTCCGTAAGGCTGCAGCGTCTGGAAAACACTTTTCCCGTAGCGCCGACACTCGACACTCTCTGTCACGGGAAAAAAAGACCAAGGAAAAGGTGCCGACTGCAATTAATCAAAATTTAATTTCAAATAGTGACGCTGACGCTGACGCTGACGCTCGAGTTGAAGCTGAAGCCGAGGCCGAAAAAAATTGAATTGAAAAGCAACCAGCGAGAGAGGGAGAGGGGGAAAACTGGCAAAAGAAAATGTAATTAATCACGAGACCATCACAAGGTTGGGAAAAATGAAAAGCAACAAGAGGGACGAAGGCGCAGGCAGCCTCACAAAGGCGAGCCAAAACAAAGGAGGCGTCAAAAGTTGACCAGAGAAGTCCGTACGGCGGCGGCGGCGCCCCCTTTCACGAGGGGGATCCCCTCCGGAGTTAACCAGAAATCCGTTACAATTTATAAGCAAGAAAAATGATGTACATGGGTTGGGGAGAGGAGGCCTACGAAGTCAATAAGATTATATATTCCAAGTCTTAATGTGTATTAATTTTATAAAAATTTATAATACATATATCTTTCCTTAAAAAATTATATTTTTAAAATAAAATCAAAAGAAATTGATAAATTAAAGAAATCTTAAATAATTTTAGGACCTACTGGCTCCATCTATCTGTTAAGTTTATATTATTTCCAGGATATCATTGCTACTGGAGCGCCATCTAGTTTTTTTACAGAGACAAATTGCAACTCTAGAAGTCGCCACTGCTTAATGGGTATATAAAACTTGTGTAAAAAATTAATTTTTTGTAGAATATTTTCTTTTTATTTTTAAAAAAATTATATAAATAATTTTAGCGGATTTCAAACCAAAATAAATACTATAAACGGTTTACTGAAAAGTTCTATAACTACAAAAAAAAATGGTTTATTTCCCACAAGCAGGCGCATCGATCTAGCCATGAAAAATTCATAAATAAATATAAAAAATATAATATAAATTAAACTGTTTCATTTCTGGTAGAATTTCTAATGGTTGTAATATTTTTTTCTATACGAAACCGTGTTAAAAAATTTTTTTAATAAGAAAAACATGAATACGGAATTTTCAACAGTAGCTGCATCCATCTAGTCAAGAAAATTTGTATACTTCTGGTAAAATCTAATTAAAAAAAGCTTCCCACCATTTATTTATTCTCAAAAAATTATTTTCAAAAAATTAAATTTAGATTTAATTTCAATTAATTAAAATTCATGTTTAAATAAATTTAATTAATTAAAATTAAAGTGTTCATGTTTAAATAAATTTAATTAATTAAAAATAAATTTAATTTAATTTATTTTCAATTAAATAATATTTCATTAAATTTAATTAATTAAACATGAAATATTATTTAATTGAAAATAAATTAAATTAATTAAACATGAAATATTAATTGTAGTGATCAGTCGCATGTAAAATTTATAAATTCTCCCAGAAACTTGCATCTTTTTGTAATGAAAAAAACTCATTTAGAAATTCATTTGTTTAATTTTTATTATTAAAAATTTTTCTTTATATTGCCTTTTTTGTTGTTGTTTGTTTTTGCTCATTTACTGTGACCGTTCGTTCGCTCTTCTTCTCCCCCGCTTTCCTCGCTTCTCTTCTTGCATTGCTTTTGTATATTTCTATCGCTTCACTTTTCATTCTCATTTTCATTTTTAGTTTCGTTTATTATAATTTTTTCCATAGACAAATATTGTTTCGTTTGTTTTTTTTTTGTTTTGTATGTTCCTTCGCCGGAAGGGTGGGAGGAACGTGAACAGGAACCGGGAGAAGGAGGCGGAGGTTGATTTGGCTTGGGATTTGATTGGATTACTTTTAACGGGATCTCTTCCCTCTTTCTCCTCGTTCTCCTCTTACATCGTATACGTATTTTTACAGTTACAAAATAAATACAAGGCGTTAAAGAAAAGGAAAACAAAGCATACACAGCTTGAGCTTAGTCTTAAAACATAATTAACAAAGCCGAAGAAGAATAAACAAAAAAAAAGAGTTAACAATTCAAGTAAATGTAAACCTAAAAAATGTACAAGTATTTCTGTTATGTGTAAACATATATCTTCCCGCGATATCATTGACTTATTTCTCGAATTAAATTAACTTAATTAAATTATGGGTGCTTTTATTTATTGCTATTACAAGGTCTGCCTTTGAGCGGAACGGGTGCTAGGAGGGTTGTCTATATATCAAGGTATCAAATATCGAATCTATATCAGTTATATATCAAATTTCGGTTGATAACGTGTCTTACTTAAAAATCACAGCTAAAAGGCAAGCATAAAAGTAATTAATTGATTACGGGAAAAACAACATCAACGAGCTTCTTCTACTTTTGCTTTACTTTTCTTCTCTTCTCTTCTCCTTTTCTTATCTCCTCTCCATCTCTGTCTGTTTCGTGCCCAAGGGTTATGTCGGGTTTCTTATGGGGGAAAGATGAAGTTGAGTTGGGTTTCTTTCGGGGCTGACTCTGGCTCTCTCTCGCTCTCTTGCTCTCCAAACACTTTCTTTCCTTTTTCTTATGTACAATTTCCGTTATTCACTTTTACTTGACTACGTACGCATAATTAATAATATTATATAATAATCGTCATATTTTTCATTTCATTAAATAGTTCATATTTATATAGTATAGCACCGAGTACAAAAAATGATCAATAAACAGAGTTTTCCTTTTGTTTTTTTTTCTTTTGAATTTTGTTTACTTCGTTTCGTTCTACCTTTCGCTTTTGGTTTTTCTTCGTCCAGTTTTCGTTTTGTGTTTTTTTCTCGTTTTTTCTTGGTTTTTTCGATTTTTTTTTAGCAAAACTAACAATTTTTCTTTTCTTTTGCTTTGCTTACTTATGTAACTTTTGTTTTTGTTTTTTGTTTGTTTGTTGTTTCTTGGTGTTTGTTTTTGTTGATTTTTGTTTGTTTTGCTGTTCTTGTTATACAGAACTCTTAACGGTTGCTTTTTTTGCTTTGCTTTTCTGCTGTTTAATATTTTCTTTCTTTCTTTTTCTTGCTTCCTTTTCTCCTTCGTTAAATTCTACTACTTATTTAAGGTAATAATTTCTGTTGCTTTCGGTTACGCTTTTTGTTGTTGTTGTTGTTGTTGTCACAAGCGAATGATTCGTCATTCCATCCCATTCGGCTACTCAAATTACATGGTTCCATCGCCAGATATCTAAAAGATAAAGGAATCAAGGATAAAAAGCTATATAATAAGAATGTACAGAGAAAAAGTTCGATTATAGAGCGTAATATAGGAAATATCGTGAAGTTTAATGTATATCGAGAGAAAAGAAAATATGTTGCCCAATATCGTATCGATAATATCGTTATCCCCTCGATAAACAGGAAATGTTCGATATTGCACGCGATATCATATTAAAATTAATCGAAATCGATGTTAACAAATTGAATATTATATGAAATCCAAATTCAAACCAATAATTTTGTTAAATTTTAAATAAATTAAGAGGAAAACTTAGCTATCCTGCTCGATATTCTATAAAATATTTAATAGTTTGATGTATATCGTAATAAAAAGTCCGATACATTATATATTACGCTCGATATTAATCGAATATTTCCTCAACTGATTGCCCACTCACCTGCGAGTGCGAACTGTCGCTCTCCACCTGCTCGGAGTAGCAGTGCTTATAGTTAAGATAGTCTAGAAGTCTTCTCGGTAATGGCAATGTCTGTATTAGATCCTTTCGTATAACCGCCTTTAGTATAACAAATCTGAAATGACAGGCAAGCAGCCGGGAACACAAAACAGAAAATAACTATTTGATTTAAATATCTAAAACACACACAAAACTGAAAACCAAAAACCAAACATAGAAATTATGACGCCTCGTCGAGTTTTGGCCTATCTGCGCGCCTTCATCCGCTGGCGCTGTGCCCCGATTCGCCAGCCGCTAAAGAAGCCGAAAACGGGATGCACACCCCACAGCCGGCTGGCGAGGGCCAAGCTGCAGCTCCGGCTGAGCAAGCAGCAGAACCAGCGGAAGGACTAGAGTGGGTGGGGTGTCCCCACGCGCCCCCCTTACCTGCACATGTGCTGCAAGCTTTGTACATGCTTAAATCTAGATACTGGATTGGTTAATTGCACGCGCATTGGTCCGTGCTCCGGTCGACGATGCAGAAAGAACAGATATCTGGGAGGAGCATGAAACGAACGAGAACGATGGGTAAAAAGCCATGTCTAAGTGGCACGGTTATCTTGCCACTCACCTGCCGCTCCTCGAATGCTCGACGGCCTTCTCAATGAACTCGGTGATGGTCTGCGATTTGAACTTGGCATACGAGCCGAAGGAGAAGGTTCCTGGTTGATGAAACAAACAAACGAAACATTTGCACAAACCATTGGAAATTTTTAGTTTTTCAAGGAAATAAAATAGCTTTTTATGGTATTCCTCCAACTTGGGTTAGCTTCTGCGCGCGACTCACCCTGATCCTGTTCGATGCGCACATGACGCACACAGTTGTTCAGCTTGAAGCTCAGCGAGAAGATGTAGTGATCGTCTGAGCTGTCGCGGACAATGAAGGAACCATCCGGCTCGCTGGACAGCACCTTTTCGGCGGCCTCGCTGGACAGGGGACCCCAGTACCAGCCATACTGTTGGGAGGTGGAATAGAGAAGGGTTTGAGATTGAATAATATTAACTCAAGAGGTGCTTAACACTCACGTCTTTGACTTTCTCAATGCTGGAGGTGAACTGGAGGGCGCGCGGCTCCTGGGCATTGCTCTTTTTCAGCTCCTCGGGTTCCGGTTCAACGGCTTCAATGGCATAGGCTGCAGCTGTAAAGGGAGGGGAAAGGGTTAAAGTTTTCTTTAAAAGATGAGCTTCTTATCTGATCTCTGCTCACCCTTCTTTGGTAGTGGTGGCAAAGCACGCGACTGAAACTTCTTGCGCAGATCGGCATTCGGTTCGTCCGCTTCCGCCGTGATTAACGCCACGCCTGCTCCTCCTCCGCTGACGTTCAGCTCCGTGGCCAGTTGCAACAGTTGCTGCTGCTGCTGCTGTTGCTGTTGCTGTTGCAGCTGTTGCTGCTGTCCAGCTGCTCCCGGCGCAGTGGTTATCACAGCCACTGGCGGTATTAGGGGCACCGTGGCCGCTGCTGCTGCCGCTGCACTGGCATTCACACCGTTTCCGGTTCCGCTTCCAATGCTGCCGTTTGCATCCCGTCCACTGCTGGCTCCTCCTCCTCCGCGACAGCGACTGTGGTTGCTTCGGCGAAAGCGAAAGATGCTGCAAAAGCGCTGCTTGAGGTTCAACGTAAACTGGGACTTCTTCTCCGAGTGCAGGACGTGCTTGTTGTTGGTGTGATTGCTGTGGTTGTTGTGATTGTGATTGTGGTGCTCCGTCGGTGGCTTGTCGAACTGATGCTGCTGCTGCTGCTGCGACTGCTGCTGCGTCTGCTGCACATTGTTGTTGTTATTGTTATTGTTGAGCTTATCGTTGTCGAGGTTATGCTTGTTCTGTTTGCTGAGATACTTTCCGCCGCCGCCGCCATCGCTGCTGGCTCCCCCAGCACCGCCGGCCGCTCGCGTTGTGCCCACACTGCTGCGCGTTCTCGCCGTTGTCGTGGTGGTATTCGTCGACACACTCCAGATGGTCTCGTTGCTCGACTTGACCATCATCATGGGCTTGGGCAGGCCCTGGGCCTTGCCCGCGTCCGAGTAGAGCGTGTGATAGAACTGCTTCACCTCGTCCAGGGTCATGTGCAGCGGTTCCGATTCGCTGACCTGACCCATGGCCCCCACCGGAGTCCGGTACTTGCCATGCTTGCTGCCCTTGTCACCATCCCCGTCACTGGTCTCCGTGCCAGCACCTGCCGCCGCCGCCGCTGCTGCCGCCGCTGTTCCTGCGTAGCGCTGCTTGCGCTTGTTCCGCTTATTCCGCCTGCTCGCCTTGTGATAGACATTGGGGGCATTGGACTTTTGCTGCTCCTGCTGCTGATCCAGCTGCTGCTGCTGCTCGATCATGTCCACGGGAAAGGCATAAATGTCCGAGTCGATGGGCACGTTGTAAAAGTCCGAAATCTCGCGCGTAAACAGGGCATCGTGCGACATGGCCTGCGTGATGAAGATCGAGTCGTCCGGCTTGTTGGCCGAGGAGACATTCAGCGAGTTGTGCGAGCTGCTCAGGCGGCTGTTCAACGAGTTGCGTGAGTTGGGCCGCTGGCCATGGCTGTACCCGTAGCCGGGCTGATGGTGGTGATGGTGATGATGGTGATGATGGTGCGGATGATGGTGCGGATGATGGTGGCTCCCATGGCCATGGCTGTTGTGGTAGTGACAGTGGCTGGTGTGACCCAGGGGACTGTACAGCGAGGCCTGACGTCGCTGCAGACTGCTGTTGTCCACCGGCTGTCGCCGGGCGCCGTAGTACAGATCGTAATCGTGGATCTCCGACAGGCCGGCGCTGTTGAATCTCTGCTGCGCAGCCGCCGCCTTGGCACTCGCTATGGTGTCCTGCTCCGTGGGTATGGCCTTGAAGTAACGCGTATGATCCTGATAGTAGGGACACAGTGTCTGCTTGATCTTGACTATCGAAACCGGCGGCGGTGGCGATGGCAGCGGCGAGCAGCTGCTGGCCTCCGACTGCTCCTCCTCCTCCTCCAGCAGATCGACGCTGTTGCCCAGCGAGCTGCTCACAATGTTGTTGGGTTCGTCGTATATATTATCCGTGTGGCTGTTCAGTATCGAATCGCTGGAGTACAGGTGCTTGTTGATCGCATACGACTCCTTGAGATTCAGCTGACTCAGCTCGGCGTCCAGCTTGGACGTTTCCGTCTTGGTCAGCAGCAGGACCAGCTCTTGCGGCGGCTCCTCGGGCAGGGCGGTGGCCAGGGGCGTGGTCAGACCATTCATTCCAATGGTGGTGGTGGCATCGTCCTTGAGGTGCTCGAACGAGGATTGCGATGAGGTCCAGCGGCGCAGGCTGTTCACAATATTCTTGGAAATGGAACGCACCAGGGTCGTCTGCGGCGAGTCCTGGAATTCGGGCGGCGGATCAATGGGCGCCAGGGGTCCCTTTTTCAGTGTATTAAAGTTCTCGGCACTCATTCCGCCCTCCGAGCAATTGTCCAGCGAATCGAATTGTGACACCTCGCCGTCGCTCTCCACCATCTGTAAAGGGGAAAAGGTATTGAAATTAATTTAATTATGTTTGGGATTGTTAAGGCTTCCTGCGGCTCACCTCAATCTCGAATTTGCACATGCCCAGGCGGTAGGAATCGCCGCTGGATATGGAGCTGTTGGTGGTCAGCGGCACTCCACTGTCGTCGCTCAGCGAGGCCGCCGCATTCAGCTCAATGCTGTTGGCGCTGACGAGCTCATGGTGAGGCGGTGGCATGATGCTGAAGCTGTCGCTGCTGCAGATGCTGGACACGCACACGCCACCGCCGCCACCGCCGCCGCCGCCTCCTCCTCCTGATCCCCCATTGCCATTCGAATTAGAGCTGCCGTTGGAGTTGCTGTCCTTAAGCTTAATGGACGATTCCATTTTCCGGGCAAGAGACTCAGGTGAGAGGCAACCACAGCTAAGGATGGAAGATATATACAAAGTTAGATGTAATTTTTTGAAAAGGTATTTAATGATGGGTAAGAATCTCCTTCAACAGATTTTAAAACATTTTTTAATGTGGCCCAGAAGTATGCTACATATTTTTAACAGCTCTTTTTTAAGTTTAAATCCAATAACTAAGGGTTATATTTTATTTCTTATAGAATTTCCACTTTCTGTGACCCTGTTTATAGTATTTCCGAGCCGGCAACGATTTCCCAGGCCTCCGCTGATTAGCTTTTCCACTCTCCGTAGCCTTCTTTTGGGCGCAATTTTAAATAATTTCAATTCTCTGGCTATTTCTCATTACTTATTGCTTGTTTAGGCCTAAATTTTAGTTATTAAAGGCAAAGCATTCCGCATAAACGATTTTGCACTGTGTATTTCAGAGAGAGGAGACACTGGCTGGCCGAGATTGATGGTATATGGCGGTCTCGTTGGCTGGGAAATCAACGCCCAGAAAATAGTATTATTTTTTAATTTTGTTAAATTAATTTGTTTAATTTTTTAGGGGTTTCAAATTTGATTAATTGGATGACACACATCCCAACCTATGACCTTTGGGTGCGGCGGCTGCTGCTGCTGCTGCAGCTTGCAACGAATGCAATTGAAGGTCAATGACAGTTGCGTGCGCCGTTTTTCGTCCTGCCGCCCACAGCCGCCCCCCTCGGGCGCTACTCTCCTCCTCCCCCCCGGTGGGCACCTACGCTTGTGCTTGTGCGCAGAGAAATTGAAGCCAAAAAAGCAGACGAGATTTTTTTTTCTGCTTTTTTTTTGGGCGTAGGGATTTGGGTTTTTGTGGAATTTCCGCGAGATCCTCTCTCCTTCTATCTCCCTCTCTCTCACTCTCTTCCCCTTTGGAAAGGTCTCCTCAAAAGGGCGATTTTCCGATCAGACTTGAAGTGCGTAAAAAGTACCGCTATAGTACACACACACACACACGCACACGAAGAATAATCGCAAGGAGTAGCCGGAAAAAGGAACACCCCCCGCCCACCACTGCCCACCGACACCCCCCTTTAGCGGTCGTCGTCGTCGTGCGTTGTCGTTTTCGTAGTACGACGTTTGCTAGTATTTCTTTTTTTTTTTTCAAAGCACTGATAGCGCTGATTTTCTGGGTGCCGCTAGAGAGTGCAAGAGCGAGCGAGATGGGGCGAATGCAGGCAGCGATAACAAAAATTTCTTATTAGAATTTTGTCACTCTGTATATACACAGCTCTCTCCACACACACACACATACACTCACGGAAGGATGCAGGGCGGCAGGAGGATGCGGCCGAGGAGGCAGGTTGGGGTGGTAGGGGGGAGAAAGAGAGCCACGACACCTACGCACGCACATACACACAAGCTGACTTACACACACACAGAGAGACACACACACTCTCGTGGGCACGTAACACCTTTGCTTAATTTAATTATTGCTCTCCTGGCTCTCGCGTACACACACACACACCAGCGCAGGGCCAGACACTCACACACGCGCCCAGCACTCACTCACACTCACAGCACTACGCGCACACACACACACACACACTAGCGCACTCCCGTGCATTTGCATTCATTACAATATATTCCTTCTGCCATTTCACTCCGAGTTGCATTCTTCGCACCTGCCTTTTGCTGGCTGCTTTCCTTCTTTCCTATTGTTGGCACTGCGAACTCAGCACTGCGGGCACTTTCTTGTTGACATATTGATTGATTTTGATTGCACGCATTGCAATTGTTTTTCGTTTTCGAAGAGCTGCAAAATAGAGGTGCAAAAACATCGATGAAAACATCGATGCATCGATGTTTTTCGAATTTTCTAAGACATCGATGTTTTTTCTTTGAACATCGATGTTTCTGTGCCGTCACTATCATTCAGTTAAATTCACCTAATTCTGTTAACCACCTCATCCACTTTAAGAATTCATCCGCAAGTTTCTGTAGTTAAAATCCATCCGCAAAATTCTGTTACTCTCATTTCGAGGTGAATTCCGAAAGAACAATTGAGGCGCCGAATCGCTAGAGATGATAGATGAGCACATATTTTTTGTAGTTTAATTTTATTATTTAAGTTTAAAAATTGTTTTGTCATTATTTGTCTTCAATTAATTATACTTTAAGGTGTGCAAATACAGTGCAAAATAAAGCTGGAAATACATCGATGGCAATATCGATACTATCGGTGCTTTTCAAAACGAGCATCGATACATCGATGCTGTCGCCAAATATCGATATTTCACGGAGGGAGAGCGAATATCTCTATCGATTTCTGGTGGAATGATATTGATATTGATATTTAACTTTTAGCCGCGTAGTTAAGCCCAATTATCCAGTTTTTCCTAATTTTTCCACCTGGGGAGGGTCGGATTGATATGACTAGGGAATAAATTGCTGTGCAATATTTTATCAATATGCTTCCGCGATTCTATCCAGAAACCAACGAATGTAAATACTTCTTATTTTCTAGATAGTCTTAACCTTTGTAATGTTTGTTTTTTCGGTAAGAATATACAATTTCTTTAAGTCACAAGAAAATATATATTTGATAAAAATAATTTTTTGAATTTTGTAAGTAATTAAACATTTTCTTCTCTTTTTAAGAAAAACTCATATATGGTTTATAGCAAAGATAAATAATATAAGAACAAAATATCGTCAATAAACATCGATGTTTTTCCCAAAAAAGAACATCGGCAAAGTACCAGATTTAGCAAAAAAAGCAAATTTTAAATCTTTGGCTTCCGCCAGAGGGCGCTGAAAAGGCGTTACAATTGAAAGTTGAAGTTAAGCAGTGTTTTTTTTTTAATATATTTTTTATTCCTTTTTTTGTAATAGTTTATATTAATTTCTGACAATTTTTCAATGTTCAGTTGGGATTACTTAAATATTTGATCATAAGAAATAAATGAGTTATAAGCTACCTTAAACTGGAAAAATATTTATAGTTTAATGATTTATTTCTTTTTTTATTAATATAACCTGACAAGTTGTTTAGACGTGTTCATGCATGCATTTCCCGTTTTCAGGGTCATTTGGCTCAACTGTAGATTTTTTCCATTTTTATACCCTTGCAGGGTATTATAATTTTAGTCAGAAGTTTGCAACGCAGTGAAGGAGACATTTCCGACCCTATAAAGTATATATATTCTTGATCAGCATCAACAGCCGAGTCGATCTAGCCATGTCCGTCTGTCCGTCTGTCCGTCTGTCCGTCTGTCCGTCTGTCCGTCTGTCCGTCTGTCCGTCTGTCCGTCCGTTTCTACGCAAACTAGTCCCTCAGTTTTGAAGCTATCTGAATGAAACTTTGAAGATAGTCTTCTATATGCTCTCACTACTATATAAGTCGGAACCGGCCGGATC